>PVLD010009654.1:0-75627 GCA_004027595.1 Dinomys branickii
ACTTTCCCACGTCTCGCCCCGGCAGCCTGGTCCGCCCTACCACATCTCCCCCGGCATCTCAGAGAAATACGCCCAGTTTAAACTTCCCAGCCGAGGTCCCGGCATTCACGCTCGCCAAGTCTGTCTCGAGCTGGTGGTGTTTATCAAGGAGGCTCGCTCCCTTGCTGCTCACCTGGTCGCCATCTTCCCCCAGGACCCATGAATGGTGTAATATTACTTTTACATAAATGCCATTTTTATAAGCTCATTGTCTAAATATTTACTACCTTAGTCACTTCCTAGACTTTAAATATATTAAAGCCATCAAGAAATGAAGGAATCATGTAGCATTAGTAATACAATTGGAAGGCTCAGGAAGTTACATGTACAGAATACACTGGGCCGTCTACTCTTGTCACAAATGAAATCTTTGGATATTGATCCTTGTATGTGTTCATGTGCGCACATGTGTGTTTGTTGTGTTTGTGTGCATTTGTGTGTTTATCTACAGACATTCATCATTTAACATTGTTAGAATAGAATCAGCGACTCCACCATACCGTTTGGATTATTTTGGATGGGCTCCCTTTTGTGACTGATCTTAGACGAAAGATTGGTTATTTGAAAGATCAAGTTTTATAAGCATTCTTGGATCTGACATGAAGTACCCTGGGATCACTTCTTGATTAAGTCTGAGACCAAAGAAGCCAGTTTAACTCTTGGCGCATCAAAGTTCATCAAAATTAAAAAGGGAGAAAAAAGCCCCAAAATTTTTCCTCTAAGAAGAGAGATAAAAGTTTTCTAAAACTTGAACTTACACATTAGTACCCAAGATGCTCTGAAGACAAAGGCACATTATAGAGAAAAGGACCACGTAGCAACTCCCTGTGGGATCCTGTCATTGCCTTTGAGGCCTGGGGTGTACACCAAGATTACCGAGTTGTCTACCTCCCCGTCAGCCTCGTGTGGCAGCCAGCATGCACGCAGCACTCACACTGCTCATCTGAGAGAGGTTGGGGCACCTGTTAAAAAAATCATAGAAAGAGCAGTAGTTGGGTACATTTATATACATGTGTCATGTATAAAATACTTGTGTCTAGTTTCCTCCTGAGAATAGTACAAGACTAAACGAAGGTAAACAAGACTATGTTCTTGGTGGTACTCTTTCCCTCTGAGGTTCTGCCAGTACTGTGGCCAATAAACTGCAGGTTTCAGATGTCTGCCAGTGATATTTTATGTACATATGTACTTCAGACCAGCACATTCTTGTTACTGTGGTTTTATAATCAAAACTCAATTTTAAAAACTATGATTTTCTTAGGTCTTCCAAAAAGAGCTGGGGAAGAGGACCAGCAGTGTGCAGGCCCTGAAGCGCTCTGCCCGGGAGCTTATAGAAGGCAGCCGTGATGACTCCTCCTGGGTCAAGGTCCAGATGCAGGAGCTGAGCACACGCTGGGAGACGGTGTGCGCACTTTCTATTTCAAAGCAGACGCGGCTAGAAGCAGCCCTGCGTCAGGTAAGAGCCGTACCAGTGATGGTTGGGTGTATTGAAAAGTACTGAAGCCTCAGCTAGAAAGGCTGCAGTAGAAAACAGTTCTTCTTCTCCCCCTGGGCTGTTAGGAAGGGGAAATTCTGATTGCATCACGGCCTTAACCTGTCCTCTGCCTCCCTCAGGACTTTGAATTTCTCATGGAGGGGAAGCTTGCTGATCTTAACAGAAAAGTGCTGCTCAAATAATTTTTCAGGTTGAGAGTCTTGTTAACAATGATTCTCTATTCTACCATAAGTAGATGAATTGTTCTACTTAATGAGATATTTGATATTTTCTTATATTTGTAAAATGCAGTACTATATATACATAATTAGGCAATTTAAATCTACAACTCTTTTCATTGAGGGGAACAATCTACAATTCTGTGACTATCGCTAACAGGCATGTTTTGAGATCCCACGTGTGTGTATGTGTCGTGTGTGTGTTTTAACACTGTTAGGCAGAAGAGTTCCACTCGGTGGTACATGCCCTCTTGGAGTGGCTGGCTGAGGCAGAGCAAACCCTGCGTTTCCACGGTGTTCTCCCAGATGATGAGGATGCTCTCCGAACTCTGATTGACCAGCATAAAGTGAGTAATTTCTAAACGCTAAGTAAAGCTAAATGAGAAAAATGAAACAAAGTAGATGAAATAGATGTGATTACAAATATCAAGTGCTTGAGTATTTTCCTTCCTGAGAAGTAATGAAACACCGGTACATTTCAGCTTGTACCTCCATCCTCCTTGCTAATGTGCAGATATCCCCACACGTGCACACAGGTGTTTAGAGAAGGTGGGTATTTTATAATTAGTCTGTTTCATACCTCTAGGAATCACATTGATTTTTCTAGGAGGTTATTTGGCTACTGATCAAAATTGATCAATTCTGTTAACTTTTATATAGATTTCAAGAAGGAAAAATCCTTAATGAGCATTTTGACATTTATAAAATTGTGGTAGTAGAATTATAAATTAACATCTTTGACCTTTATAAGCAAAGGAAGCAAATCATTTACGTGCCAAGCATAATACATTAATACATAATACATGGGTGTGTCAAACCCATGTTTATTCTTTAGAATATTTAGAATATTAATTATTACTTTTAATATTATGAGTTTTATTATATTAAACAATGACTGCTTACCAGGAAAAAAGTCAAAAAAATAAAATATTGCATTTTAATATTTATTGTTTATAAAGAAGCATCAACATTTTCATCCTTGACAGGTTTTTGTCAATGCAAAAGTCTAAAAAAAGAACAACAGTGAAAATACCAATAGCAGTCTACAAGAAAACAATCTTTACTTCAGTTACCACACCTAAGGCAGTCTGCACACATGACAGTGGCACATTCCATACACATTCATCACTTACGCTAACCGCAAATGTATTTTGCTTCCTGGACTTTTTGTAAAACATTCTTGACATGTCACTGGTCTTGCTGTTTTGTCAAGAGGTTCTTATTATATTATGCAGTACTTAGTTAACAGGAACTTAAAATATCAATGAAGTATTAAGTTTTTAATATGTATTTGCGACATTTTCATATCAGCTGTGTACTTGCTTACAAAACCTAAAAGATAACGCCGAAATAAATTCCCATATTAACTACAATGAAAATACTAACAGCACTTTATAAAAAATTTTACTTCAATTGTCATAGCTAAATAATAAGAAAATAAGATGTCAATAAAATGAAACACCAAATATGTAATGAGTGCTTAGAATAGATATCAACAGTTTCACATCAGCTGTGTTCTTGGGCACAAAACCTAAGAGATAACACCATAAATAAAAACCTATGTGAGCTACGATGTAAACACAAACAAAAGTCCACCACATAAATAATCTTTGCTTCAGCTGTCACGCTCAAGGCACTTTTCACACATGACAACTGCATGTTCCATACACAAGTCTCACACTGATAGTGTGTATACTTTGTTTCCTGTCCTTTCTTTATAAGGCACAGTGGACATTTTTTAAAATTTTCCTGTTGTCAGTAGTAGGTCTTTAGGATGCTGTGCCTACCTGTTAACCTGTCAGCTTATCAGTGTGTATCACAATTTTTTTGTGTAGTTCCCCTGGGCAGAAACATTTTGCTTTTCCTCTGCTGTAAATTATCTCTTATGAGTTCTATTCCCAGTGCTCTTAAGAAAATTCCTTTGTGGTATTTTGCACTTGTTATTTGCTTTGTACACTCTCAAACTATTTATGCCACACATGTTTAGGATCAAGTAAAACACAACCATTGGCCAGTGTTTTGTGTTTCAAGTGACGTCATAATTGCTGCATAACTCATCAACAACGTCGATTCCACCTTTCATCTTACTGTAGGAAGTTTCTACTTCAGGCTTTGGTTTTGTCAAGGTTTCCCTATCAGTAGTGCCACTGTGATGCACTGTTGCCATCTTCAGTACCAGTTTGATTTTCTTTGCCATATACCAAGCCAATGTAAATCTTTCTGAAGTCCAAAGATTGTACTATAGGATTCTGTTTTGAAATTGCAACGTTTCATTTAGAATTTCTGTTTGGTTCCTATATAAGTTCCTGTGCTATTCAGCTTGTGCTCTGTTAGGAAATGTAACATCAATTGGAAACAAACTGTTGAACGTCACGTTACAATTACTTCGGAAGATAGGAGCAACAAGTCTATTCACAGCATCACTTGGTTTATTACTATGTGAATAAGGACCTAGTGGTTGAGTTCCAGGATAAATTTCTAAATTAAAAGCATAATAAGTCTTTGCATCTATAAGGGCAGAAATTTTTAATGTCACATTTTGACCCATCACTCTTCCATAAGTCTTTTACATTTCTGCAATTTCCATGAGAAATCCGTACTAAGTTCAGCAGAGCAGTGAATGCTTTCAGTTCAGCTAGTGAGGTGTCATAATAAATAGATTTTGAACATGGTTATTGGTGCATACAGAATCGTTTACTTGCATTTCAGCCTTTGTGTATTTCACAGCATCTTGTAGCACTTTGTCTGTTACAGTTTGCAACATTGAATGGTAGTGCCTCATTCTGTCCAGTATGTTTCACCCCTGCCAATACCCTCACTATATTTTTCAGACCTAGTTCTAACATTGGATCATTCCATTTGGTTGCATGGCCATTTTGCAACATTTTAGTCGGTCAAATATGTAGTCAAATATGCTGTTTTCTGTGTCATCTGAGTCAAGGACCTCTGGATTCTGTGTCTGTATCCGTCGATTCTTGCCCCATTTCACGGTTACAGGAACTTGGGCTCATATGACCAGCATCAAAGTCTTCATCATCGCCATCATCACCATCCACCCACACCGCCCTTCTGTTATGAAAGCAGGTTTTTACCATATTGGACCATCTTCATCATCCTTGTATGAGCAATCTGATGATTCACTTATGACCTCCAAAACTATGAACTGTTTTTTCATACCGTTGTCCGGAATTGGACTACTTCTACCAGAAAAATCAAAAGAAAATGCTTTTACAAATAAATTGTAGAGTGGTATGGGTGTGTTATACCCTCTGTGATACTCCAGCAGATGGGCAAAACCTGTTAAGAGCATCACATGGTTGTAAATCCTGGTTTGACACTTTTGCACACATATACACACCTTGCCTTTCATCAAACCAAGTAAACACAAAGATTGCTTCCTGTGTCCCTCAGGCCCAGCTGCTGAGATGTATGGCTGGCTCGTATTATGCTAAAGTAAAAATTTATAGTAAAAAAAAGTAAGAAATGGGTTTTTGTGACCCAGTGTTAAGCTCTGCAGGATTTATAGATTTTAAGTCTCTGTCATTTCTGTTTTTAATCAAGAACCTTTTGAAATCTTTTTATATATAACATGATAGTATGAGTTCCATAAACAGATATACTGATGAATAACCAAGTAAAAATCTGATCATTTCATTTTCAAACTGAGATCTTTTCTGTGGCAATGCATGGAAGTTGGCAAAACCCAGCTCATCACAAATGTTTTTCAACCCTTGACACAGAAAGTCAGAAATTCATAGTGCTAACACTCAAAGTAGTATTGAAGTCAGCATTTTCTGTCAGCTTTAAAGGACCTTTTAACACCACTAATAACTTTGCCTTTCAAGGTCAAGTTGGCAATACATCATTCATTTCAGTAGCATGGATTACATCATCAATAGACTTTTTGTTTTAATTACTCTCTCTCTCAAAGAGGGGTTGGCAAACCTATAGCAATGAAATACTGCCTTGTCATTAAGGAAAGTGATGCAAGCTTGTGTAACATTATCTGATGAGCGGAAATGCTATATAGACCATTTGAATTTGAAGCTAGACTAAAAAATGCTAAAACTACATCAAATTTATTATAAATTTTTGATTCAGCTCAATATTTAGAAATGTACACTGTATTACTATAGGCTGAGGTGAACCGATATATTAGGGTTTGAGTCTCAGAGGCATTAAGCACTGCCGGCTACCTCTTACAGACTAATGTGCAAACTGAAAAGTCTGGTTTGTAATATCACCACTCCCACTGGGGGAGCAGGAAGTCTCCAGAGCAAGAGTAGTTTCATTTTAAATTTAATGTTTTAATTTTAAATTTAAAATTTGCATTATTTAAAAATATTTTATGTAGTATTAAACTATCTATAATTTTAAAGGTGTTCCTTAGTAATATTTTACAATAACATTGTTCATTCTTTTTCTTTTCCTCCGCTTCCTTTCACACATTCGCCAGAGTAAAACAGGATATTTAACTTAGTAACATCAGGACTAAAGATATGTCAGTATAATTCAATTTCCACAGATGTCGTGCTTTCCCATGTGAGTAGACAGCCCTCTTCCCCTTAACTGGAAGAGCACAGAATGGCGTGGGGAGTTGGTTCCGCCCATCCAGTTCTGGCTGCCACTCTGACCCCTCGTGGTGTGAGAGTGACTCCGGGCTCATACTGTGGACAGCTGTCCTCTGGCGAAGCGCAGATGCTACCAGCCTCTGCTTTTTCTTTGCTCTTTCCTTTGAGAGGGCCTCTAGTGGGGGAAATATTTTTTAAAGTTGGTTATTATATGGCAGAATAGGTCTTGTTTGTTGTCAGAGTATATTGTTAATTGAACTTTGACTCTACAATAATAAACATGTTTAAAAGATAAGATCATTTATTCTGTCACAAAAATCCTTTTTCAAAATTTTATTTTAAAGATAAAAGAACGAAAACATGAACAAACAGACATTTACAAAACAATAAAAGCGATACATAATTTCAGACAAGGTAATAGGAAATGAAAAATCCTTTTTTTGTAAACAGTATTATCTCTATCTCTAGCAATATTGTGTCTTCTGATCTTACTTCCAAATACATACAAATTTGGGAGAATTATTTTTTACATAATACATACTTTTAAAGTATGGAAAGCTGTTTTAGACTCTCTTTTGATGTACCTATTAGAAAATATTGCTGGGGATATAGCTCAGTGGCACAGCGCCTGCCTGGCAAGCTCAAGGTCTTGAGTTGAATTCCTGGTACAAAAAAACCCTTAATTTCCCATTTTTTCTTCTTTCCTTCCCAGATAGTAGATGACTTCCAACTATGAATAAACCAAACCAGTAAATGCATGTCACCAGAGTTTTGTTTTCAGCCAGGGGCAGCAGCTAATTGAAGTCTTTATTTCTGCTGTAGGAATTCATGAAGAAACTGGAAGAAAAAAGAGCTGAACTCAATAAAGCTACCAGTATGGGTGATGCCGTTTTGGCCATCTGCCACCCTGATTCCATCACTACCATTAAACACTGGATAACAATCATCCGGGCCAGGTTTGAGGAGGTCAGTGGGTCTCTCCTCGTCCATTTGTAGTCTTGAGAGTTGAGGAATGTGGGAAATTTTCAGCAATTAAGGTGCACTTACAGCTGTGGGAAAGCAGGGTCCCCCTCATGGAAAGTGTTCATTATGATGTCCTTCTTAGGTACATTATTAGCCCCTGAAGTTTACTTTTCTTTAAAAAGTTAAAGGAATTTTCAGCTATGTCCCTGAGACTCTTTCAGGCAGACCCTTGGCTCACTGTACAGCATTCTGTCCCACTCCCATATTGTGTCTGTTGAGTAATCCAAGCATTCAGTAGCGCTTCAAAAAATCTGCACTTGCCAAGTGAGTTGATACCACAATGTGAATTAACTCCCTATTTCTGGTCTTAGTATTTTCACTTTCTGCTCTGAGCTAGTAAGACCCTTCAGAGGATGAATATTTGAACTTAAATTAGAAACAAAAGGAAACCTAGGTGATTGCTGACATCATTAAACTTCTGATGGTGATGAATATCACACGGGACTCCCATCTCCTCCTCAAGCTGGGTTTTGGTGCCCCTGGAGAATATCTTACGGGTCTAGCCTAGGGTGATCCTACTTTAGACTTAAAATTTGTGTATTTTATGCCGAGGCATTCAGCAAAGTCTTATTTTTCAACAGGTGCTGGCCTGGGCAAAGCAGCATCAGCAGAGGTTAGCAAGTGCTCTGGCTGGGCTCATTGCTAAAAAGGAGTTGTTGGAAGCTTTGCTGTCTTGGCTGCAATGGGCTGAAACTACACTCAGTGAGAAGGACAGAGAAGACATCCCCTCAGAGATCGAGGAGGTGAAGGCCCTCATCACAGAGCACCAGGTGAGCTCAGCCGATCCCAGCTCTTGTCAGCCGATGCAGCTTCTTTCTCTCCCTGAGTACTTAGGAAAAGATTGCTGTGTGTCGCCTTGGCTTCCCTCAGTGTATCTCCCTGCTCCTAGCAGCTGGGTTTCTAACTCTGCAGCTGCCCTAAAACCTCTCTCTTGACAGTTACCCACCAGACCTTTGCAGAGCTCTTGTGTACCGTCCTCTGTGAAGTTCCGCTTAGCTGGCCCTGCCCCACACGGGTACACCACACTGCTGTGCCACCTCTTGCCTTCTGAGTGGCAGCTCTACTCACTCCCATATCTCCCCCTCAACTCTCCGCTGCGGGCACTGCGCTCCTGCTCTCGCCGAGCTCCCTCTCCATAGCTGTACCTGGCGCTTACTTCACTGTTTTGTGTTTGCACGGGACCTCTCTCCCAAGGTGACCATCCGTCCTCCAAACGTATCATACCCAGGGGGGAATAGTTGTCCTTACAGAAGAATTACTTCTCCTCGGTATCCCGCTTAGTTTAAAGTCCGCAGTGGTGGGCAGCACATTCACTCGAGTTTGTTTAATGTGTATTTGCAAGAAGAAGCATTACCTGTCGGCTCAGCTAAGCTGTTAACATCGCCGTTGTTGCCCTTTAATTCAAGTCTAAGATCTGCGCGATGTCCCGGCCCCAGAAGCGTGTCCCTTCCCCTTCGCTTTTGTCTGCGGCACCCTTCCCTGCCACAGCCCCGTCTTCCCCCAGCTTGGCCATGTGTTTCAGATACAGGCGCACCCAGTAAGCAGGCTGATGAGCAAGGGAGCTGCAAGGTGGAGGCGGGCCTTGAGGCGGGCCTTGAGGCAGGCCTGCAATGCAGTTCAGCTCTCACCGTCCCTGAAATAGCTTATGACTCTTTAAAATGCTTGCACCTAAGGTGGGTGCCTCGTCTCACTGTATGTCAGAGTCCTCTGAGATATTTCAGATGTGTAGATGAAGTGTGCCCGGAAGTGTTGGGGAACACTCTAGCTAGCCAGTTCCTCTGCAGTCAAACGCTCATGAAATATTCTTATGGAAAAGCTTGAAGCTTGAGTTTGGTTGGTGTGTTATTCACATGACTACTCCCATGTATGGGATTCTAACTAATGTTGTTTTCGTTTTTTATTTGAATTTATTCTCCTTATCAGCTGTAACGTGTCACACATGTCACACATTTAGAAATCACTAAATGTGTCATGCTGGGTTAGCAGTTTTTAAAGGTAACACATGGTAATTTATTCTTCGTCAGAAATAACAGCCTGATGGCTCTGCTTTGTCCCTGTGTTTATTCGTAAGGCTGATTCGGCGCGGTATAGTGTTATTTACCTGATACAGTCTCTTTCCCTGCAGTCTTTCATGGAGGAAATGACCAGGAAACAGCCCGATGTGGATAAAGTCACCAAGACCTATAAGCGGAGAGGAGCTGACCCTCCCTCCTTGCAGTCCCACATCCCAGTCCTGGATAAGGGACGAGCGGGAAGTAAGCCACGGCCAATTTTTGTAAACTGAAAAGCATTCATCAAAAAAAGAGCCAGTTTCCTCTTAGCTTAGTTATGGTTTGAAAATTTTGAGCAAGTGCATGGACAAAAACAACTTGTTTAAAAATATGTCCAGGTTTCTGTATTTAACTTTATTTGCTTGAAGTACATCTTGCAAATTAGCTAGAAGAAAGTTTGCAAGGACAGAAATTGTCATTTAAATTGTCTTCTTTTTCTTCCATTATGTGAATAGCATTGTAATTGAACACAGGGACGTGATCATGACCTGGGAAGAGCTCCTAGTCTAGCCGCCTGTTAGTGAGGCGATCTGTTACGCTTTGCCCCCATGTTCACGTCGCTTCAGGCTCTGCATATGACCTCTCAGGCAGCCATAACAACAAAATCACATTAAAAGCTATACCTCGGAGAATATTTATAAGAAATCATTTGTATCGCCCGTGTTAAGTATTTCTGAATGGTGCCTTAGTATTTTTTTATAAAGTGGGCTTGGCGCTCGTGTACTTAGTGTGTTCCCACTAGAAGCACACCCCTGACTTCCCCACCACTTAGCAACTGAGAAGCAATCCTGACATTTCCTCTAGACCTCCATTTTCCCATCCTTAAGGGGAGGCCGTTACACTCTCAAGAGTCTCAGAGACCACAGCAAGAGTGAAAAGAGCAGATGCACGTGAAGTGCCTGGTGTACTGCCCGGCATATAGTTAAGTCCTCGGTAAAGATTATCAATATAATTCCCAGCATGTACACCAACAGCCCACATGACCAAAGGCCAATCATTTTCCTAGCCAACAATTAGCTACCATGCTTCTCTGAAAATAAGACCTAGCCAGAAAATAATCAGCCTGGGAAACTAGCCACCAAAAATGCCAGTCGCAGCCAGCCCATCTTTACCTTGCCTGCCTTACAGAGCAGCCATTGAGCAAGAGCACAGTGATGCCAGGTAAGGCAAGGGCAAGCTGACCGGGGCTGGTATTTTTGGTGTGTAGTTTTCAAGGCTGATTGTTTTTAAGCTAGGTCTTATTTTCAGGGAAAGAGGGTAAATTTACATAAAAATACCTTGCGGTAATTGTCTTACAGAATTACAGAAACTTTCGAAAAAGAGCCAGAAGGAGGAATCTTGGGTATGAGACTGAGCAGGAAACATGCAGTGGAACTAGGATAAAGTTGGGGCCCTGTACACACTTGTGTCTTCTATTCTGTTGGGATTTGTGGAGCATCTGACTCCAACTTCAGTGACTCCGAGGTCTCCATCTCCCACTTGCTCTCCTTTGGCTTTATATATGCTCTGAGAGGGTGGCTGAGTCTGCTGTAACTGACCCTAAGGTAGACTTCACCGCACAGGGGAGATTCCTCCCTGTTGCCTTAACAAAGGGGAGGCTGGCAGGGCGCTGCCTCATCACTGTAGTGGACTGAATTTCAAGCAGGAAAATGTTTTGAGCACAACTCTATTGAAAGAGCATTTCTAATGTTGAAATGTCCCCATCAAGATATATTTCCATAATTTATATGATCAGTATGTGGGCCTTAATAAGCCAGAGAGGTTTGCATTTCGACATGATGCCTCATCTAAAGTAGGATAGCACTACTGAGATACCAGTAATTAGGTTGATGGAGTCCTGGCTAGCTCCAGAAAAGGCCAGGCATTAGCGCAGACCAGAGTGCTGGAAGTAGGCTCTGCCCGTCCTAACTCAAATTGTACTTTAACAGGAAAACGCTTCCCAGCATCCAGTTTATATCCCTCTGGATCCCACACACAAATCGAAACCAAGAATCCCAGGGTAAACCTGCTGGTGAGCAAATGGCAGCAAGTCTGGCTCCTTGCACTGGAACGGAGGAGGAAGCTCAACGACGCCTTGGACAGGCTGGAGGAGGTTCGGAAATTCCTATGTCCATCTCCGTGTTGTCACTCGCCTCATCCGCTACACCACCAGGCCACAATCTTGGTCTTCTTTTACATAAGCAAACCCTTACTATTTGAGAGCATGTTGTACTTTGAAGATGAATTCTGAGAGCATGTATGCCTTTGTAAAGGACTTGATAAGTGAGATTTGGATTTAGGGACTCAATAAAGCAAAATAGTATTATTTCAACAAGAAGAAATTGATTCTATAAGAAAAGCTCTAATTTGACATGTTCCCTGGCAAATGAAACTGTTTATAATTCAGAGCCTTGAATAACATATACTCAGTGACCTTAGATGGGAGTTTCAGGTCCTTAACATTGGACCTTTTCAGACATCTGTGGGAGTTAAGTGTGACAGAGTGGGTCCAGAAGAAGGTAGACTGCGGGTTGCTTTGGAGCTGCTGAGCAGGGGCACAGGACTGGAGCTGGGACTCTGGGGCATACTGCCTTGGTGACTCTGGTGGCATGGGAAATTTTCCCTTTAATGTTTCAAGGATTTTATTTGGAAAGAAAATTCAGTGACATTAAGGGAAATAAACTTTACAGGAAGAATATTTCTGAGTTACTTTTGCCACATTATTTTCTTTTAAATGGAAGAGATACATGCATTTTCTAGAGGATTATTCTTTAAAAATTTATTGACAATATGAAATGTTTACAGTGTGATGTGAGCACAGTGCTAACTCAACCAAAATACCCTTTGCTCCTTCAGCTGAGGGAATTTGCTAACTTTGACTTTGATATTTGGCGCAAAAAATACATGCGGTGGATGAATCACAAGAAATCTCGAGTGATGGACTTCTTCAGGAGAATTGATAAAGATCAGGACGGGAAGATCACCCGGCAAGAGTTCATTGATGGCATTCTTTCCTCGAGTAAGTCCCCAGGGAGGTGACTGTAACTGACACACTGTTGAAAGGAAATAAGGACAGTTAAAGTTGCAGGCCCAACAAAGTGGTAGTGCTAATAAATCATTGCCTTTAAACTAGCTAGGAGGTCACCAACCTTTAAAGACAAAAGTATCTGTGGTTAAATTTATGGCTGTGAAGTCATACACGCTTACTAATTACGTCATCACAGCTGTGTCCCTTGAGTCTACTAAAGCTCTATCACTGTTAGTGTAATCAAGTGAATAATGTTTGATTTTCAGAGTTTTTAGTGTTGCCAGGTATAGAATAGAAAATCAATGAATGTAGTCCCCTTTGTTATAGTTCACATTTTGATCTAACATTATCTCATTAGAACCCTATAAGGACCTTTAAGGTGTTTGTACCTTCTCGTTTGGTGGTTTGTTTGTGTGTATGTAATTTTCTTAGCATATTTCACTAGAAGTAATTCTTAATGTAAACGACGTAAATTACTTATTAAGTAGAGTAGTTGAAGTGAATGAAATTACCAAGACCAGAAAGATCTCAACCTAAAAAGACAGCAGTTTCATGATTCACTTGAATAATAAAAATAAATTTAGATCACATATATATTTGTTTCATTTGTGATGCTATAAACCAGTTTTTAACGCATTTGATCAGCTTGATAATTTAACCAGCCAGACTCACATTAAAGAAATCGAAAATTTCTTAAGGTGGAATTAACGAGTTATGGTATAGTACTTACTATGTTTTTGCAAATTTTAGAATTCCCAACCAGTCGCCTGGAGATGAGTGCAGTTGCAGACATCTTTGACAGAGACGGTGATGGATACATTGACTACTATGAATTTGTAGCAGCTCTTCACCCAAATAAAGATGCGTATAAGCCCATCACAGACGCCGACAAAATTGAAGATGAGGTACTCCTTACCTTTCCCCTGTCTGCAGTCGTGTCACTGTGTTCTGCCAGGGCGTCGTGTGCAGTTCATGTAGCCGTTTTTGTCATGTCACAGTTTTTAAGGATTCTGCTATGTGATACTAACATTAAAGTGACTACTTCACCATTGTTTTTGGCAGGTCACAAGGCAGGTAGCTAAGTGTAAATGTGCAAAACGATTTCAAGTTGAACAGATCGGTGATAACAAATACCGGGTAAGTTTTCCAAATAACTTTGTAGTTCCTTTCAAGGATAGAAATTGAAATTTACGTACAGTTTGATCTGTGTTGTTTTCTAGGAATCGTAATTATTGTTACGTATCAAAATTCAGTGGCATATGGAGCTCCAACATTTTCATTTTAAATTATATAGAGATGGCCTGCTTTTTTTTTTTTTCTATTAGGGCCTATCTTTGACCTTTACAGCATATACACGTTACTTTTAAGGAAAAGAATTATTCACAGTGAAACACTCAAACCTTGTAAGTTCAGGTTGCTTCATATTACTTTATATTTTATTATAATTAGAGGTAAGTTTCCGTATTTTGAATAACAAAGCTATTCCAAAGCAGAACCGTAGTCAAAATGTTGATTCACTTTTATAAACATGAGAAGTACACAGTAACTTTTTCTTCCTCTGAATTTGGACTCTCAGTAGACTTGGTTCACCTTCAGAACAGAACAGTGAGACTTCATCGCTATCTTTATTTTTTCTCTTTTTGGAACATCTCTGACAGGTAGTAACTAGATAGGAGATGTGCTGAGTTTTCCTAACAATGTATTAATGCAACATTATTTATTTTTATACTTTCATACTGAAAAATAACCCTGTGCATAGTCAAAATTTTAAGTTAAATTTGAAATCCTAAGATTTTCCAATAAAATTGTAGAGAAAATTTTCTGATTAGTTTGCAGTTGGGACAAGCGGGTACCAGCACATTTCTAAACTACTTACTGTATCCACAGTGTGAGAGTGTATGGTGTGTTCTCAAGTCATACGGAAAGTTTCATGTTAAACTAATTGTGTCTTTCTCCCATTTTTCATTTTATCAGTTCTTCCTGGGAAATCAGGTATAAACCAGTGGAATGTACATTCTCAAGCTCCAAATGACTTTGTTAAACTTTAATTCATTGTCATTAAAGCTTGCCATGGCCAGTCTTCCCATGCTGTCTCCCTAGCTACTATGTTGTTAGTTGGCGTGGTGTTTCCATAGGCACTAAAGGGTCCTTGATCCAGGATTGCTTTTGCCTTGCATTTCAAATGAGGAGATTACTTTTAAGCAAACCAGATAATGAATTGTAGCTTAGCTGACTACAGTGCTACAAATATAATTTTAAATTCCCATTTACACTCATACTATTAGCATATATGTTTTATGCAAGTACTTACTGAACATAAACTCATCTCTCCACACATCTGTGTGCCCTCATGAGTATTTAACTGTTTGGGACCCACAGGAGCGTGGGAGGATCCGCAGTGGTGGAGAAGGCAGAGCGTGGAGAGGCCTGCATGGCACTTGTCCACAATAGCGTGTTCTCTCCAAAGCAGCTGTTTCCCATTTGTCCTGAATCTGATGGCGAGTTTGTCTCCTCCTCTGGTAGAAACGTTAACTCTGGAGATTTTAAGTGATGTCATTCATTTTGGGGAAAGTTGTCACTTACATACAATCTTAGTCAGAAAAATTACTTCTCCTCGGTATCCCGCTTAGGGATCATATATTATGATTCCTTGGCTATATTGACACATCAGCGTAAACTGCCTCCTGGCACTACGGCATGGTTAGAATTTTAAACTAATGACAAAAGAAATGTTTGATGTAAAGTTCAGAGGGTTTTTTTCACTCTATTCTCTGTAAGACAATATTCTTAATTCTCTATAAGAGAATATTCACTCTATTCTCTATAAGAACATTGCTGTCTACAGTACCTGACATCTCACTCTGCCCCACCATTTTAAGCCATATTGCATCTTAAATTTCAAATTACCTTCTACCCCCATTTCTTGCAAGCAGGCAATTTCAAACAGAAATATTCAGGTATTTTAAGTAGATTTTTTTCCAAGAAATATTTTAATTGACATATATATAACTTGCTACATTTGTATGATGATAATAATCAAGTCAAGGTAAAATGTCATTGACTGTAATACATTCAATGTTACCTGCCATTTTTGTTACTTCCTGAGTCAGTAAGTGGGACAGTGTCTTTTATTTGTGGAGATAAGAGAAATAACCTGAAAAGATTTTATTCAATGAAGCAGAAAGAATATTGATCTGTTTTTTTTTTTTTTTTTTTTTTTTTTTTTTTTGGTCTCACCATTTGGGGATTGGGAAAATTAGAGAAATTCTGAAAACAATATTAGTTGTCTGGAGAATGTCTTCTTAAAATTGAAAATTACTCATATTTAATAGAATTAAAATTTTATCTCTAGAAAACACTTTTAGTTATTTCCTTATAACTTTTGTTTTGAACATAATCTTAGACCAAAATTATCTGGTTCCTTAAGGGTAATTTTCTTTAAATCCCTTCCTTTCCTTTTGCTTAGTAGCAGCATCAAATGTTTTCTAACAGAATGCATATTTTGATATTTACATTTCAGGAACAGGTTCACTTATAAAATGCTCAAGTCTCAATGTCTAAAACTCAGATTTAGAAACAGGAATCTCACAGCTCTGAGTGTGAATGATGAGGTCCGACCGTGCGTTCTACACGCTTTCCAAGTCCCGCTGAGGTTGGGGTCCTGTGTAGGATCCGGTTGACTTTGCTTTAATAAAGGTTCTCTTCCTGAAATCTAATGCGAAAGCTTATTGAAGATAGCGGATCATTTCCACTTAAAGTTTCCCATTTCTCATAGTGACTCCAGACAAATAAGTGTCACTGTTACATTTTCCCTGCTTTAAAAAGAAGCTGCTTATGCTTAATTAACTATTCGTTTTGCTTTGTTGTCTGCTGGGTTGGCAACCACGAAATGCAGTACAGTATTTTCACAGGTTGAATATAAGCCTATTGGAAATGATTTTACAGTACAAAATCATTTCTCACAGGCTTTCAAAACAAATAAACCTATAACCAGACAAATATATACCATATCCACGTGATTGGCAGTTCATTGAAAGGGCAGGGAAAAGATGATTGCTTGTTAGTGTCAACAGTTAGGGTATAAACATACAAACAGCTTTGGAGAAACCCTGTTAGATTTGAAAGCTGTATCATTAATAATTTGTCAGTGACTGTTACAATATTACGCTAATCCGAAGTGGCATATTAATCTAGCCTTCTATAAATTGGTTTCTCAGACCCTTAGGGATGCAGAAATTTTAGTTGGCTGTGAAATTTTTATTAGTCATACTCATTTATTACTCTACTCTCCATAAGACAAAACTTTTTTAAAGAAAACGAAGTGTGTTTGTGAAAGAATTTCTACCATAGATTTCAGTGGAAAACAGTTTTAATGCAAGAGATAATCTTAAACCAGGCGTGGTTTAAGCACGTGCCTGTAATCCTAGTGCTCTGGGAGATGGGGGCAGGAGTCTGACAAGTGTAAGCCCAGCCTGGGCAATTTAGCTGCGACCCTGTCTCATAGTAAAAATATGAAAATGGGCTGGGGTTGTGGCTCGGTTCAGAGGCTCTGGGCTCAATCCCTAGCACTACACAAAAATAATTTTAATGGAGAGAAATAAGAATTCCACAGCAAGTGAGCCAGTGCTGATTTTCATGGCCGTGTTTAATCTCTAAAACCTATTTCCCAATTACTGTCTTACTAGTGTTGATTCCCTTAAACAAAAGATAAAACACGTTTAAATGAAGCTGCATTATTATACTTGATAACGTTTGAATGTTTTCCTCATCTTTTTCCTTTGGGCTAAATCAGCATGCAGCAGTCTAACGCACATCATGAGAACTTCCTTGTTGAGATTTTACTAATCGCTGTGAACTAAGCAAGAGAGTAAAGTTGGTTGCTTAAGCTCCTGCAGATCGCACATCACACTTCGGCGCAGGATTATTATTGACAGTTAGAGTTCTTTCTTTCTTCACTGTGCAGTTTGGAGACTCCCAGCAGCTGCGGCTGGTTCGGATCCTGCGAAGCACTGTGATGGTTCGCGTTGGAGGCGGATGGATGGCACTTGATGAGTTCTTAGTGAAAAATGATCCTTGCAGGGGTAAGGAGATGCTTATGTGAAAGTGACGGCATCCTGAAAATAGGTCAGCTTTGTGTTATTTTCTAGCATCGAAAACCTACTGGGTATAATTTGGACATTGATTCTGACAGTGAGTGTTTCACTTTGGTCCATAACCTAAAGTTCTCAGGGAACTTGTGGCAGTCATGTAAACCATATTTTTCTTCTCCTTTTTTTACTATTTCCAGAATAAATATGAGACAGGCAGGCAGAAAGTACTAGACTCAGTCTTCTTTATGAGATCCTCCTATCTATAATTTTCAAAATGAGCACTTACACTTCACCAGTGAAAGGGTTTGTCATTAAATAGCAAGGTAGGAGGAAAGCAAAGGGAGACAATAATGACTAAAACTGCTGAGTAGTAAAAGGGTTTTGGTTTTTTTTGTGGTTTTTCTGTTGCTGTTTTGTCTTTTTGAGGCAGAGTCTCTCACTATACAATTCAGGCCGGCCTTGAGCTCACTTTGTAGCCCAGGCTGGTCTCAAATTTGCAATGATCCTCTTGCCTCGGCCTCCCAAGTGGTGGGATTACAGGCGTGCGCCACCACGCCTGGCTTGGATAGTAAAAATGTAAAAGTCAAAGTTTTTATGAAATAAAGGAGACCTGAAGAAAGTAATACTTTGAAAAATTTTAAAATAGCAACAAACTGTTAACTTGACTCTTACTTTGAAATCACAGGTTGGAATATTAAAAATATAAGCATATAATAGTGTAATTCTCACCATAGCTACAACCCGAAGAATCATAGGTTAGCTTTCAGTTTTCAATTTTCAGATCCTACAGTCAGTTTTTAAATTCTTAATTGATTTACAAGTGAACATTTGATTGCAGTTTCTAATTAGCTACCATCTGCTCAGCAGGCACATTTTTCTTAGTTTGAAAAAAGAAACAGTAGAACAGTTACCGTTTGCTTTAGTCTTGAGCTTATGGTGGTCCTTTTACAAGAATGTGGATTAGGCTACTGAGTGGGAGGTAAAGGCTGCCCCAGGGGAGCCTCTTGGATGCCATGCTGCCATCTGAGGATCCCAGATGTATGAGTACCGGTGGGCCTGTGTACCAAGGCCACCATGGCTTTGCAGACATATCCAGAGGAGAAGTAAAATCAGAATAAAAGCATTCGTTTTCTTTTATCAGTTATGTATCACTTAATAGAGTTGTGCCCTGGGAAATGTGTTGCTAGGCAATGCATTTATTGTGCGTACGTGGAGTGTATGTAAACAAACCTACATGTGTATAGCCTGCTGCACTCTCAGGCTATTTACTGTGGTGTGTATATGCTATAACCTAGTATCCCCACGGCCATGATGAACAAAGTAGCATGACATTAAAGCAAGCACAAGAGAAAATAATATAATCAGTTAATATGAGACATACAAGGCTACTGCTAGCATAACATAGCTGAACTGTTTTATAGTTAGCTTTGGTAGGCAGGAGTGCAGTTTAAGATAACAGTGAAATACAATGTGGTAAACACGTAGACAAGTACCAGTCATTCTCGTCATCCCGGGCTCTGCCCTACACACAGCTCTGTGCTGTGCTTTATTCACACCAGCATCGTGGCAGGCTTGAGAGTTACACTGTAACCACAGTGTTACCTAGGCGATGGAACGCTTCCGCTCTGATGGGTGCTCACAGGGTGCACGGTGCACCTGCAGTCCTTCACTAGGGAAATGTCCTTACATGGCATGTGGCTGCATTTTGAAAGTAATGGCCTAGTGCAGCTCTGTTTGGGAGAGAAAGAAATTAGAGTGCATACTGTTCTGTTAGTTAACTTGAGTCTAGTGTGACTGTGGCAAAGTCTTTCAAATGCATTTTTCTTGTGGAGCCAAAACTTTGAGGGCTTCTTATCTTGATGCCACTTTTCTTCTAAAATGTGTGCTACAGGCCGAGCACTCTTTGCATATTCAACTACTGTACTTTGTTTCTTCTTCCGCTAACAGTATTCTTAAATGTGATTGGTATCCTGTGTCATTTTTTCTAGTTCATCATCATGGGAGTAAAATGTTACGTTCGGAATCAAACTCTTCAATTACTACTACTCAGCCTACTATAGGTTGGCAACCCCTCTCTTTGCCTCTCCCTCTTTCCTTTTTTCTTTTTCTACTTTTACATTCTTGCTTTAATCATTTGTTGTAATATAACACGCTTCATCGCTTATGGCTTAACTCGTATCCAACTGTGAGCTGGTGCTTCCAAATTTAAACTTTGGAAATTGGACACACTTCCAGTGTGTTGCAAACGCAGGCGTTATGTAACTGACCGGACACATGCTAACACGCTGCTCATCGGGTTCTCGAGCGTGTGCTCCGTGTGCACATGTGTTTGTACGAGTGCTGCATCACTGACTACCTCACAGATCCTTGGGTCTGGTGCTTGTTACTGCATGTTGGTGAAAGTTTCTCAAGGCATAAAGTAAAAAATACTAGCTGCCTCATGTCAGTGAGAAATCTGGAAGTTCCTATGTTGTCATCATGCCTAATGAGCCATCTCTCGTTCTGTGTAATCTATTGTTAATTAACCCCCATGTTAAGTAAATACTAGCATTCTCCTGACCTCGATAGCACATGCAAGAGACATAGTCTCTGCCCTCCTCCGTTGTCTTCTCAGTGTGATGAAAGGGCAGTGAGACCCTGTGGCATCAGTAGCTGGTGGATTGACAGTATTTTAGCATGAGCTTTCCATTTTCATGCTGAGTCTTTCTTTTATAGTGGTTATTCTTGCTGGTGTCTAGTGTTAGAATAAGCACACTTCCTCCCCCTTCCCAAACTCACGTGTATCCAAAAGGAATGTGTTGTTAAGGAATGCATTTAACTTTTTGTTATGCTGAAGTGGAGTTGGCATGGCAAAAAGATGTTCTTGAAATTCTCAGCATAAGCTGTCCTACTCGATGGTCATTTTCCATTAATGACTGAGTGCTGTTTTCCTTCTTTGTGTGTGTTGTTGCTTTGTGTCCATGTGTGATCCAGCTAAAGGACGGACCAACATGGAACTGCGTGAGAAGTTCATCCTGGCAGACGGTACCAGTCAGGGTATGACTCCTTTCCGACCCCGGGGCCGCAGATCCCGGCCTTCCTCTCGGGGAGCTTCACCGAACAGATCAACTTCTGTGTCCAGCCAAGCTGGTCAGGGGGCCTCCCCGCAGATCCCTGCCACCAGCACACCCAAGGTAGGACCCTGGGATGAAAACTTCTCCACACAGTGTCCCGAGTATACTTTTGAATGTTTTACATCCTTAAAATTTGTAGAACTGTTGGTCTCCATTTGTGTCCCTTCTCACAGTATGGAGAACTCAGGAATTCCTGGTTTTAAAAATATGCCTTTGTTAGTGATCCATGTAGAGATTATTTATGCAGGGGCTTTGTTATCCTTCAAATTGAGTTTTCTTTTAAAGCTTCATCCTCTCTCTCTCTTTTTTTCGTTTTTGTTTTTCTTTTTGATGTGTATGATTTTGCCATCAGATCTTCCCACTTATTTTTAATTGTTATCTGACTGTGCAATGTGACTCCCAGCTATGAATATCTCTTTCTGTTTCTTGTTTTTTATCTGCTGTCCTTTAAGTTTGATTTGCCATTGTTCCATACAGATTCTTCATCCTTTAACACGCAATTATGGTAAACCATGGTTGACAAACAGCAAAATGTCAACTCCTTGTAAGCCAGCAGAGTGCCCAGATTTTGCCGTGTCATCTGCAGAGGTACTGTAAGGCCCCAGATCCCAGCCTTAACAGTCTTTTTTAATTGGAACTATCACCCACTAACACTGCCTCACCACTCCCTTATGTAATTTTTATAATACTGCATCTTTTTATAGACTTCTATAAAACAAATATCAACCTAGCAGTTCTCAAAGACATAAGAGCAAGGCGTGAACAGAAAAGATGTTGTCAGCCTGACGTTGTCACACCTGCAGTTCTTCCTCACACTTAATTCTGCTGTATCTCTCCCAGAAGTAAAAGGCAGGAGATTATATGCAGACCTAAGTAAAATTTCTTTTAAAGCTGATAGAATGTTTTTGGACATCAACATCATTTGGGCAAGAAATGTAACATGCGCCCTTTAGGTAGGAGTGAGAGGCAGCATCAGTTTGCAAGAGAACCACTTTAGTGGAAAGAATTGTAGTAAATGTTCGCGATGATCCTGTACCTTCTGATTGTCCACTTAGGTTATTTCTGCCCAACAACACAGGGTAGGTGTGACTCAATGATCAGTGATCAGTGCAGGAGGTATAGGGGTAGGATTAGATTTGCAGAAACTTCTCTCACTCTCCAAAGGCACCTTTATTAGATTTCAGTAACTAATGTCAGAATGCTATAACTTCTCCATAAGGCATGATACTGGGGCATAAGATATTAAGGGGCTATAAAATTTACCAAGAATAAATCGTATGTCATCTTCACGTTCAATTAAATGTTAACCATGTGTCTTTTTAATGAACTTCTCTGTGAAATGACAGACATAGGTCCCAATAATCACGTATTTTATCAGTCACAATAATTAGCGGGGAAACTTACTAAATATTCTTTCTTGAAATGAAAGAGGTTATTTCCTCTTAATTAAATACAGCTCCAAGGCCAAGACTCTTGTATAAAAGAAATACGGTACCTTTAAGAAGTCCTACTATCTAAGAGTTACTCCTCACATCAGTCATGAGAGGTAGCCGAAGAGTGCTAACCTTAATGTCTTCATGGCAGTCCCACTGCTGCTGTAAGTGGTGGGGTTGGCACAGAGACGCCCCATCTTCAGCCTTTCCTGCTGCTTCCGCTTTATTTTCCTGTGGTCCTCACACCCACCCACACCCTCCGTGGGGAACGTTAGGACCATAGCTTACATCGAGGGGTGCCTGTCAGGTGTTATGGATAGATGGTGGCAACAACTGAGAAGACAAAAGATCTCAAGTTCTGACATGCGTACGAATGCGTAATGATGTGTAAGGTGAATGACTAAGTTTTAACCATAAAAGACGTTGCTGTTGATGCCCTTCCAGCCCCCTTTCCACGGCTTCACACACACTGATTCCATCGTTTGTGCCGCCCCGTTAGGCAGCTCTGGATGTCTTTCTCGTGCGTGCTTTCGTGCGATGTGCCTAAAGCCCAGGGAGTGCCGCCGCTGAGCGCAGTCGGACAGAAAGGCAGGCTCGCTCTTCCGCCTTCTTTGCTGGGGCAGCACTGGCCATGTCTCGCTCTTCCCCCGTCAGATGAGCATGAAAAGGCAGCATTTTGAATCATTTCAGGACCTCGTGGCCGCCACAGCAGCATCACTAAAAGTGCTCATGAAGAAGGACTTGCAGAACCGTTTGAGAAAGTGTCTAGAATGATGGAATAAGTGTGCTGGAAGGAAAGGGGGAGTTGACGGCACTGTGGTTTTTTACTGTAATGATTTTTTTAAAAATTTAAATCCTGACTATATTTTTCGATCACACCACATACTAATTTTTAAAAAAATATTTAGAATTAAGATTTCTCTGTTCAAATTTTTTAAAAATTGAAACTTCCCCCAAAGTGAAATATCTTATTTGGACTAGTGCAAAATTATATATTTTCAAATAACCTCATTAAATAAAAACCAACCAAAACAACCATAGCAGTATACTTCTGTGGGAGGATCTGTGACAATAAGATCAAAACAAGGCATTCTACAAAGAAAGATTAGGGTCTTTCATGGTAATGAGAAAAGACCTCTGTACCATGCGTGGTATGTATCCACACCCACTTGTGGATTGTTCAGATTCTTTTAAATTAGAAATTTAGCTAGTCAGCATTGTTAGATTATGTCTTTCCTTGAGCCTTAGTTTCTCAAATTTATAAAAGAAGTGATGGTTAGGTGAGTGTGAGAGTTAATTGTGGGTCTGTGTGTGAAAGTACTTTGGACATGTGAATATTCCCTGTATAGAAATCATATATAAATACTTCAGTGTATGTAGTATATATTAATGAATGATCACAATATATTAATATTAGTAAATACAATTCTGTTGTTTCAGATGGTCCTATGTATTAAACATTTAAAATTATCTTTACAAAGGAAATTATTTTTTTTTTTAATGTCTATATAATCTGTACAGATTCATGATCCTTGGCCGTGTATTAATTGAGGAATACAACATCTCTCATACTTCATCAAAGTATTCAAAATGTTGTAATCTGGAGAAATGCAATGATTTCAGACTTAGTGTAAAGTTCACAGTTGCTTAGATGTTCGCTGCAACCTCCTATGAGAATTTTAAAGGAATTATCCCACAAAGTTGCCTGCAAATCTTGTGTGTGGGACCATAAACATGATAGCGCTGAGAAGCAAAGTAATATGGCACCGGGAGAGAGCGTCACTTTTTTCCTTTCTGCAGTTTAGTGTGTTTAAATGATGGCCCTCTAGGCATCATTTGTTTACTTTTCATTCTGTTCCTATTGCTTTAATTCCGCCTAGTTCCCCAAAAGCCTTGTTTTCGGAGCCCCGTTTCCTCCCTACCCCGGCCTTCGGCCTTCGCTCAGCGGCTCTCGTGACTGCAGTGCACGCTCACAGTCTGGAAGATCCTTGTGTCCCCCAATTTGATTTGTCTTTTCTTTACCATCACTTTGGTGTTATACTGAGGACTTTCTTTTTTATATTTTCTCCTTGACTGCAAATTCATTTCCTTTAAAAGTTTCTTTTAAACACAGAGTAAAAAATGGGGGGAGGAAGCAAGCAATGGCCTTGGGCCTTAACCAAACGGTCTTCTATAGCTGTCCCCATCTGTAGGGAAGTGGTGTCGGCGGAAGGGTGCGAACATGAGGAGGCTCTTGACATGGTTTTTCTCGGTTCACTTCAGGGAACACCAATACAAGGCAGCAAGCTGCGACTTCCAGGGTACTTGTCAGGGAAAGGCTTCCACTCTGGGGAGGAGAGTGGCTTGATCACAACGGCAGCTGCCAGGGTGCGAACACAGTTTGCTGGTGAGTAGGGTGTCCTTCTTTCTTAGTGGCTTTGCAGTGTACTGATAGAAAGATGAAAGGCCCCTTTCTTCCCAACTGGGAAAGAATTCTTTTTTTTTTCTTTATAGCACTGATGGTAGGGCCTTGTAGGTGCTAGACAAGTGCTCTACCTCTGGGCCGCATCTCCAGCCCAGCAAGGAAATTCTAAGTTGCTGCATTCTTAAAATGACATGCAGACCTAGTCATCCAGCAAAGGCAAGGGATAAATGAGCTTTGGGAGCAAGCAGATGAGAAACACCCTTTAGGAAGTACCGAAGAAAAATAAGAGGATGACTGCGGACCAGAAGCAAAGAAGATAGTGCGGGACTCGTCAAGCTGTACAGCCTGGGCTCCTGCCTGGAGCTGCAGGGGGCTGTGTGTCAGCTGGTGGGAAACCTGGCATCCTGGGCCTAACGCCAGTACTTCTCACATATCTTCACATAACAGTGAGCTTTTGAATGTCTGAGACCTGATCTCAGCCAGACTAAAGCTTCTTTAAAGTTTTAACTCTTTGCTTTTAAGTTCCTGCATTCTTTGAGTTCCCTGTTCTCAGGCAGGACTTAAAGCTAGAGTCTGCCCCCATGCAGTGGAGTAGGTACACTTGCTAAACCTTAGAAGGCATAGCTCACAAGACAGGTACATTCCTCTTGTTTGTAATAAATAGGATCCTATTTTAGGCAGAGTAAGCCCTTACTTAGCTTTTGTATCTAAATCTAGCTTTTGCCCTATTACGTGTCATTGGAGTAAAGCTCCCTGCCCTTGTGTGACAGGGGAAAGTATACTTTCTGAGCATCAACAGTGTCAGAAAGAAAGATTAAGGCTCAAGGTGTGTCAGCTTTGAAGCCTGAGTTGTGGAAGGATCAGGAATAGGGTGACCCATCTCTGCCTTTTCTCAGATCCCAAGAGGACTCCCAGCCGACCCGGAAGCCGCGCAGGAAGCAAAGCTGGGAGCAGGGCCAGCAGCCGCAGAGGCAGCGATGCATCCGACTTTGACATCTCAGAAATCCAGTCTGTGTGTTCAGATGTGGAGCCAGCCCCTCAGACACATAGACCTGCACCGCGAGCGGGTTCTCGGCCGTCCACAGGCAAGCCTTCCAAAATCCCCACGCCTCAGAGGAGATCACCTGCCAGCAGACTGGACAAGTCCTCCAAGAGATAGTGCGTCCTCTCCTCCGGGCCTTCCTTGAACATTTCTTATTTAAGTTTGAACATTGTAAAGTATGATGTAGAAATTATTGTGAAATATCCCAAGAGATGAGTTTAAAATTCTGCAGATGGCCTTATCTGTGTATATGCCTTTTTATTTGATCTGTATCAATTTTGGTCAGGTATTCTGGGGCTAAAGTCACATCATATGTGACGGGGAAGAAAGAGTCCAATGTGAGCTAACGTTTCTGCACCTAGTGTGTGCACTAAGCGTACACTAAATCAGTTCCCACACTACAGGTAAGTCTCTGTGCTCTCTGACAAGCACAGCGCTACATGGATAGCTGACGCTGAAAGACACCTCATGATGTGTTTTCTTGTTTTCTGTGGAAATTCCAAGCGGGCAAAAGACACAGGCCAAGGATATATTTTGAGATGATTTAAGTGTAAAGTAAAACTTGGCTGGCAGCAAGACAGACACATCCACACACAGTTCCTCAAGCAGTGTCTGACAGAGAACTCACAGGCGTCTACTTCAAGCACTTGCCAGTACCGTGACACTCTAGTACAGGGCAGCATTCCTGTGCCATGGCTTTGAAGGGAGCCAGCCAGAAGCATCCTGGATACGAGGCCTATTCTACTGTAAGAATATAATCATAAAGTGCAGTCATATAAATGTGAGGTTTTCTTTTGCTTGAGTGGACAGTAGCACCTGTATCACTGAACTCATTTTGTAACAGAGCAATTTTTGCTTGCAAAAAGCTATAAAATAAAAACATGTCCCTTAACTACATTGCTATGGAATTAATTTTTTCCGCAGGGAAAATTGGTGTACTTTTTTTATAAGTGGTATCAATTTGGAGTGACCAATAGATACTTTAGAATGGGTTTATTTTGATTTCTCATCTGAAATAACCATGTTCTGGTATTATATCTACCTATATTTAATAAATATATACATTTTAATTATGTATACTCACATACTATAGAAAAATATTAGTACGCATTTAATAAAACATATTCACTTAAATATATGGAATACCTGGTTATTTAAAGTGAACTTTTTCTATCATTTTAAATAGAGCTTATGCAACAGTATGACAGGCTAAATATGGAGACATCAAATAAAGGGAGTATAATAAATTAGTATTAACCACTCATTCTGCAAATGTTTTAATGTACCAGCCATTTGCTGGCCACTGTTGATGACACTGTAGTTACAGGTTGCTGCCCCCTTATAATCAAGGAAGAATTAGTTTATAAATCACAAAACATAAACTGAAACCAGGGGATGTGTGCTAGGATGACTGAATTCATTAGACATGTGTCCAGCCCTACACCTGGAACCAATCAGAAAATGCTGTCTTCATTTCTTCTGATGAGAACTCATGCAGGGTTTTATAAGGCAGCCTAGACCTGATATCAGCCTGAGGACTGGGAAATAAAAAGGCAAACCCCATTAAGCCGGTAGGCACTGTTAACCGCTGTCAGAGGCCCGCGCTGCACTCCCCAGAGAGTGCTTCTTTTCCTATGTTTAATAGACCCACACTCACTCTGCAGAGTATATTCACTTCCTACTTTTAATAAATGTAAAACATGGCTACCTTTTTTTTTTTTTTTTTTTTGCTCGTCTTGTGCAATTCTTTGTTCAGGACAGAAAGAACATAGAAACCCTCCTAGAAGGAGACCCCAGAACCCCCAGAACCTGGTAGGAGACTTGCTTCAAACACACGTACCCCACCGTTCTTGCCACTTTCTGAAATAGTTCTAAAAATTCTCTTTTATGTGTCTAGTTGTTCTGTTGTAGCTGCCCGCATGTCTTGAATCAACTGAAAGCGTTTACCTTTCATGATTGACTTTTGGAAAGACCCACATGTTGCACTGTACCAGACCGGTGAATGGGGTGGATTGAGGATACAGCACATTATTTCTAATAGAAATTGCTGTACAAGAGTGATCTACAGGATGATCAGAAATATGGTGGATATTTAAAGAAACGTATAACAGTGAAGGACACTATGTCCCCAAAGCCTCATGCAGTTATGGTGCATAGGCTTTTCAGAGGTGGTTGAATCTAGAGTGTGCCATTGATTCATAGTACAATGCTGGGGTTACAGGTGGGTGATTATTGGGTCAGTCCACTGATGGCATGGGCACCAACCTAGTCCCAGTAGACTGGACATGATGAAAGGGGCAGAAAGAGGCTTGTCTTGGTCTCTCTCGCTGTTTTTGCCATCTTCTGCCACAATGAACTGTTGCCCTCTGCCATGTGCTAACCTGCCTTGGAGCCAGCCGAGTATGGACTGAAACCTCCACAAACAGGTAAATGAACCTTTCCTCCTTTAACTTTGAGTGCTGGGCATTTTGTCTCAGCAATGAGAAAAGTAAGTTAAGACATATTGCCCATGAATCCCTTTCAAAATACTCCCCGTTGGTTCATACACCCTTATCCCATCCTCGTAAATGTGTCTTTTACTGTAATAAGTTTTTTAAATTTTCTGTCCACTTTCGCATATAGCGACACTCTTCTGGCCTGTGTGTTCATTTAACAATCAAATTGTAGAATTTTCCTAGTAGAAGAATAGCAGATTGTCACTTTGTGTGTAACAGGCCATGACATTCCCCATAGTAATGGGTATTTAATTTAGTAGTGGTAGTGTTTGGATTCAGGGAACAGGATTATATTTTTTCCTGCTTGGCCTTTTTAATGGAGGCCAACAATGGCAAGCCTGGAGTTTCCAGTGACATAAATTGGTGCCGTTTTTAAGCAGTAGCAATTTGTCTTTTGTTGAGGCGCTAGTCTCAGGTAGAAGCTCTGGATGGAAAACGTAACTCTAACCTGTGAGATCAGCCCTGCAGCTGGTGTGTGCAGCTGAGAAGGCGGTTGGAATGTTTATTCCTCTAGTGCTTTGCATACGACCCACAGTTGCACTTCAGAGACAAATTTAGGGGGATGATTTTATCTCGGCCTGTTTCAGTGCCACTCTTGTTAAAGTGCTAAGGATTTTAATTTTTTAGAAATAAAAGAAGCTTTTTGGAAAAGATAGGTAGTTTAAAATACTCCAGAAAATTTTAAAGAACGGATTCCAGCTACCAGCATTTCTCTCATGGGAGCTTTTGAAATGCTGACCTAACGAGGAGTCCTGGAGACTCAAAGTTACTTCTGAGGAGTCCTGCTATTAATTTCACTGAAAGCAACAGAAATGCTTCTTGTACCCTATACACATTCCTTCTGTCTTTTGCTTGTTCCTTTTTTCATTTTCTTTTTTAAAAAAACACAGCAGGACACTGAGCTGGGTGCTTTGGAGCAACTCAAGACCAGCCTGGGTAACCTAGAAAGACCTGAGCTCAAAAATAAGGCGACAAAAATAAGGGAAGGAGGGGCATTAGAATGACCCTTAACTATAAAATCTGAAGGGGAAGGATCAGATCTTACGAATTAAAGAACCTGAAGCACAGGGTAGATTTTGTTTCCCTTCAAAAATCAAAAAGCTCTTGTATGCCGCTCCGTTCTTTGAAGTAATGGCACATCCTTTTTGACGTCAGGGCAAGAAGCAGGGAGACCTGGCCAAATCTCAGGTCTGGTTCCTTTTATGGCAAATAGAGGTCAGAGCGCTTGGAAACTGCCCACAGCTGCCCAGGACTGACCTGGAAAAGAAAAAGGGAGGAGGGGTTGATCTTCATTCCTCTTTTTCTTTCTTTCTCTTTCTTTCTCTCTTTTTCTTTCTTTTTTTGACTTAAAACTTGCTTTCTGTATTTGCAGCAAGTGGACTTACAACAAATTGCAGTAGTGCTTTGAATTACGTGTTCTTGCTAGTCAGATGGGATATCTGATACCACAAACAGGACTTTTACAGCTTCTCTGTATGTATCTACTGACACTGCCACTCCGAGTCACACAACAAAGACACTTTGGCTTTGTCTTCCAATACTTTAGTAACTAAGTTCCTTTTGATCATGTTAGGGATGACTCAACTCTGATCACAATCTGCTTGGAGGTGAATAGAATCAGAATGAAACAGTTAATTCTGTACAGAGCAAGCTCCTGTTCTCAGTGTTGAAGAATGAAGTCGGGAGGTTAGGAGAGTTTTTATTGAAAATACAGAGAAGAAAAACAAGGCTTCTGATTTCTTTAGGAGGGGCCTCTGAAAAGTGAAATTTCCGCAGGGGCCCAGGGAGCGGGGGAATTGCTCCGTTTCCTGGTCACCTATCACAGGTGGCTCTGTGAATTTAACCAGCTGGAACTCAGGCTTTTTAACCTAGTCACCTTGTAGGGTTTAAAGGAAGCATTTTCAGGGGCTGGGGATATAGTTCAGTGGAATAAGCGCTTGCCTAGCAAGCGCAGGGTCCTGAGTTCGATCCCCAGTACCGCAAAAAAAATAAATAAATAAAATAAAGGAAGCATTTTCAAAAGAAACTGGTTATTTTGCATTTTACATTCCTAAGCTCAGAGGCTGAGTAGAGTTGGTTTTTTCTTCGGAGTGTTGAGGGTATTGTGTATTCCGTAATTAGACTAATTTGCACTGTTTTAGTCTCGTCAAATTATCTGGCCCCAGAACAGTAGCAGCCCTGTAGTTTGGTTTTCCAATTCAAATGGCCTGATTTGAGGCAGCTAATACTGAGTATGTATTTCCACTGCAGCCACTGTAGATACACAGTGAGTTCCCTCGCAAAGCTGTCTTGTTACTTAGCTACCAAGAAGTCCTAACTGCTCTTCTGCTGGCAGAGTGTCCCAAGTGCCCTACTTGAATGAGACCTTTGAACATTGTTCCTTGACAGTATGCAGGAATAAATGTTGGAACTCCTTGCTGACCATCTTGGGGAGATAGGAAAATGGGGCGTGGGTTTCACAGGTTCACAGGCTGGAAGGCGAGGCAAGATCCCGGAACCCCCGCAGCACTGCCTCACCAGTGCGGACTTCTCGCGAGAGCCTTGGTGTGGAATGAATGAAAGGAGGCTGTTCTAGGTGCTCTCCATTGAAACGTTGTTCACAGTACCCTGCCCTATACTCGGGACTTACTTTTCTATTGTTTTTTCTCTTCTACTCGGCCCGAGGTCTCTCTGCAGAGCCTTTCAGCTTTTAATTTTTCCCCGCCTCAAGTGAGTGTGAAACTTTGCCGCTGTCTTCCCTTGTTTTGTTCAATTCTTCAAGCCAGAAGCTGAAAAACACCTCCAAAAGGAGACCTCAGTGTCCCAAAACCTGGTACCTTTGGTGTGTTATTTTCAAAAATATATTTCACATGTACAGAAATACATAAAAGTCCACTGGTGAAAAGAAATCTAATTAGGATAAATAAGGAATGGCATCCAGTGCTTCACAAGGTGATATTTATCCTGATTCTGTCACTGAAATGTACTTCAAATTGTTTGCACTTTCGTATTCTTTTGCCCACCTTCACAAAATAGGTGTTTTAAATACCAGCTTAATACGTCAGTGGCAAAAACTTTTGCTTTTATAAAACCATGTTTCAAAGGTAGTTATTGCAGTTAAGAATTTTTACTTAGTACATTCCTTTGATTATATTGACTGCATTTTCAGAGTGGAATTTTAATGCATTCAGTGATACATTTTGTCAATTTCTGATTCTAAAAGTACTTATTATAGAAATAGCAAATATGAGAGACTGTCATTTCTGCATTTAGACTATGAAAGAGTATGACTTCATCGTGCTGGACTCTGCCTTCTCAGCATGCACTCTTTGAGGAGAGGACTTCCTTGTTGCAGGGACCCACAGAACTGAGATGCCTCCAGCAAAAGCCAGCAGGAACCAGGGCCCTTGGTCAACAGCTGTAACGAACAGAATATCCTTACCAACCACCCAATGAGTGAACCTGAAAGTAGATCTGCTACCAGATGAACGCTGAGATGACTGTGGCCCCCAACTGGCACTGTTATCCTGGCCAATTGCTGCTTTGGAAACAGCAGACCCAGCTAAGCCTTGCCCAGATTTCTAACCACAAAACCTGCAAGTTATTTGAAGTCACCTAGTTTTAGAGCAATTTGTTGCCCAACAACACATAGTAACACAAGTATCATACCATTTTTAATTTTAGTAAAATAATTATTCTCTAAATTGTTTTAATTGGTCTTTTTAAAAAACATTATTGAGGGTAGAAAAATGAAAGCATAGTATGATACTGAGAACTTAATCACCCCTAAATTTGTATTCTGAACATTGGGATGATGAGTGACAGTCTCTCTCATTGGCCATTTCTATCAGAACGTCACTAGGTCCTGCCCACCCTTAATATCAGGGATTACCAGGAGGCAAGGATCATTGAAGACCATCTTTGAAAACTGCCTAGAACTGATACAGGAAAATAAATACCCCAACCTGACTGATATCAGACGAGTTTGTGTTCTCTAAAACCGAAGAATGAATTTTAGGAACAACGGAGGTTAAGAGCAGAATATATTTATTGACAGAAAGAAAGCTTCTATCCAAGAGAGGGATAGAAGGGGGGCCCGAGCGGGTTACCCCTGACTCTGCCTTTTCCAGGGACTTTATAGGGAAAAACCATGAGGTGAGGCGGGTCCAAGGTAGGGGAAATGGACAACACTATGGTCCACCAATAAGATCACAGGCATAATTGTCCAGGTAAGACTGAGTGGACTGAGATCAAACGGGGAAGCGAGTCACGTAGCAAGCGGGCATGAATGCAGAGCTGGGCTTTTTCTGTGGGAGGTCAGGCCAGTGACTTTCTGGCTCTTTGAAGGTGGTTGTTACTTATTTATCATTTTTGATGTATGTGGCTGCACCTGGTTAGCCCCCCTTGTCTTGAGGCCTGGCCCACAGGTGTCTTATCTTTTGTGTTGGCTCCTTCCAGGGCGCAGCCCTGACTGCCTATAATATTTTTAACTAACTCAGCTGTCTACAACATAACCATTCCTGTGCTATAGTACAGGAAAGCTGTACTGTAATCCCTCCATAATACGAAGAAACTGGTTTAAAAATCTCTTTAAAAAAACTCAAGTCCTTTCCTTCCACATAAAGCATGCATGATATTTCAAAATCCAATTACTTGTCCAAAGCAGTCTAGACTGAGAAGGAATGTCTCTTCAAAACTTCGTTTTACTAAAGCAATGTGGAGAATATTTGAAAATAAGCAAATTTCTAAGCAAAAATTATCTATCCCAAGCCAGAGGAGCTTGTCTTGTAGCAAGCAGAAGAGGTACTCCAACTGATGGGTGTCGGTGACTCGCTCACAGGAGCAATGGAAGGGCGCAGGGAAGTTGTTAGACGTTCTTCAGACAGGGTCCGGAGGATGGCTGGGGGGGGCCCCATTGTGGGTAAATGCTGCTGCCCTTCTGACTCTTGTTCTGGGGCCTCCAGGCTGCTGTTACCCAGAAAGGTGAGTCTCTCCCCTAGGGCACAGTTAATTCTCCTGGCTGGGAAAATGTGCCTGTTGATCTTGACACCTAAATGCTGCTGGCCTAGAGCACCCAAGATTTAACTACTTAGGGTTAATGTTTCATTCAGACTTGAGTGGGGTCCCATTCAAGGTGGGGTCCCAGAAGACCCCACATTTGCTGCACATGTATTCTAAAAAGGCCACACATGTTTTTTGAACCCAGGAAAATAAATTCGGCGCATGATAAAACTTGCCCCTGTGGCTTCTGCCCTGTGTGCACAGTCCAGTGTTCCAGAGAGATTACTTTGGAATTCAGAGAAACTACTTCATAATGTCCCTAAAAAACCAAAGTGCACAAAACAGCTCGTGAGCAGGGCACTGTTTCACAGGCTTTGAAATGAAGTTAAGAGATTTTTATAAATAATGAGACAATACTGTTCAGGGATTTCTGCAGCAGCCATGAACCAGCTGGCCTATGATTTGTTGTTAAACAATCTATAAACAACTGAGATAGTTTTCCATACCATATAAATAAATAGCTTTTAGCTGTTTTCCAAGGCTCTTTTCTTAGACAAAAGCCAAAGGAATACTGAAGCCATCCCGAAGAGTTTGCGCTGCTCTGCTCACCTCCTCACCCACGTCCACACACAGCATCCGTGAGGACTGAAAGAGTTGAGCATTTGTACAGGCCTCTCTGTTAGGAGCCATGTTTTCTTAATTCTCATCCAGCACCTCGAGGTAGCAGTTATCCCACATTGCTGGTGAGACATTTGATGAAATTCAGGCTATAAGGATCACATGGCCAGGACTACTTAGGAAACAACAAAGTCCATGTTTAATAGCCCTGCTCTGGCTGAACCCAGAGTCTGGCATCTTTTTAGATATATTGTTAGTGTCAGCTCGTATCTTACCTCTTTCTTGCCTATTTGTTCCTAATTTGAATTAATAAGTTAAAGACCTGGTTATGATGGTGCATGCTTATAATCCCAGCACTCAAGGTGGAGGCAGGTTTTGGGATCCCATGTTTGAGCCCAGTCTAGGAGGTTTAGTGACTTAGTGAGACTCTGCCTCAAAACAATTTTTTTTTAAAAAAAGGGGTTGGTGTTGTAGCTCAGTGCAAAGACCCTGAGTTCAATTCCCAGTCCTGCAATAAAATAAAAAACAAGCTAAAAACATTCGTCTGCATCCTGTTTCCCCTGCCAATAAAGCATTTTTCATTTTTTCAATTTTTCATTTCTAAAAATAGAATTCACATAATTTATGCAAACGCAGAGAGCTAAATGTGGGGGGATGTTAGGAAAAGAAAAGCAGAGGATTTAAAGTGGCAACGAAGAAGCAAAGAGAAATGCAGGTTTTTGACATTCTGATTAAATTCAAGATGTAGAATTGACTTGTGCTGCTTGGCCCTAGTGGATAGTGTGTGAACACTGTGTAGGATTAGATTGAATTACGGTTCTGTCTGGGTGCAGGAGTTACCCTGTGCCAAGAATCAATGGCCTGGCTTGTAGTTCCTTGGTAGTGGAGCTTGCGTCTCAGGATCAAGGGTGGCCTTTGGAATGTAATGCCTTTCTTCTTCTCTCTGCCAGAGGGACAATAGTTCCAAAACTAGGTTTATGGCTATAAATGCTAGAGTTAAAGTGTGGGCAAATACTAGGGAAGAACAAGCGCGATTCTGGTACACAGTTTAGAACTCGTGTTTGAATCAGTGAAACACGTCCCTGGCGCCCACAGTACTCCCGAAACCTGCTTTCACCTGTGTCGGCCGCCTTGGAGCAGCTGGCTCGCCCTCTGGTCACTCGCGTTATCTGTCAACCCGCCCGGAACGTGGCTGCCAGGCAACCGGTGATCGGAACTACTTCCTTCTCCAGATACAACCCTGTGCAGTGAGTAGCTCTTCAATCTTCCTGTTTCAAAGTTTGAGTTTCTGTAACAAGAAACAATTTAAAAATAGGTTACAGGTGAGGATTTAGAAGACAGCACTAGATTGACAACCTACAAATAAAAGTTAAAACCTAACAGCTCGTACATTTGGTAAAGAGGAAGTAAAATCCAGCAAATGAGGTACACTTATCCACAGCATACATAAGAAGTAGTTGGTGACCGCATAATGGCTGTGAGTTGGTGATGTGACTGGGTTGTATCCAATAACCTGGAGCTTCATTAAGAGAAACACTGGAGAAAATTCTGTTCCCTGTGGTACCCAGTTGTAGGATGTGGGCGGTTGGGCTGGAGATGTAGCTCAGCGATAAGTGTGTTTGCCTAGCATGTGCAAAGGCCCTGGGCACAACAGTGGGAAACTAGGCAGCTTCCACAGGAGTGGAACAAGGAAGTAGCTCAGAATAGGATTAGAAGTGGGCAGAATCACATGGAAGAATAAGGTTTTATGTTGTATTTCAGTAGAAACAACTATAACTTAATCATTGCAAAGAGAGTAAAGAAATCCCCAAATTTATGTACTACTTACCTTAGAAAAATGAAAAACGGTTAATCACTATGACTTTGCTAAATAAGTTCACTTACACATTACCAAGCTAGCAAGAATTATTTTGCAGCTAGCATTCATTTTCTATTATAGTCTGAAGATTCAGTTGCTAAAGTCAAAAAATAGCTTTTTAAACCTCTGTCTATGACAGAAATGCTCTTTGAACTTTTTAGACAACTGAGTTAGGCACCTAATGTTCCAGTGTTCCAGAGTAAGTGTAGAGTTAAAATAAATTATATCCTAATGGACTGGTTGCCATTTTCTACTCATGTCCCTTGTATTCGTTCCCATCGCCTAGGGAAGGGGTAACAGCTATCTCAGTGGCTTACTCTTGTGAAAAGTCTTTTCATTAACTACTTAGAATTGTGGCTGATTACCACTACCGTTTTAACTAGACCCAGTGAGATTATTTTGGGCTTAATGGTTTCTTTGTAATGTAAGTACAAGTAACCCACCTTAGAGAGGAGAGTATGAAGTTAACTGCTCAAGGTCACACGGTAATAAAACTAAACCCATGACTGTCTGACTACTGACACTATACCTGTCTTTCAATATCCAAAGCCCTCCAATGAGTAGAAAGGTTTTTGTTTCATCATAAAGAAATTTTTTTTCATTAAAGCTGTCTTAAGGGGGCTGCCTTGGAAGTAGGATTGCCAGATAAAATACAGAATACCTTCATAAATTTGAATTTTAGATAAATATTAAAAATTTTAACATAAATATGTTCAAAATACTGTATAGGACATTCTCATGCTAAATATTATTCATTGTTTACCTGAAATTCCAATTGAACGGAGCATTCTGCATTTTTGTTTGCTAAATCTGGAAATTTGGGGAGGATTGTTTTCCAGGTACCAGTTACCCCAACACGAATGTCCCCCGGAGATACGGTCCAGAGAACCTGAGGGGCGGAGTCGTGGAGCTGGAGTCCTGCCAGTCTGAGGCCCAGCTGTATATCTTCATGGAAGTCTCGTTTGCATCCAGAGCTGGGCTACGTGGGGGGGGGGCGGGGGTGACTCCATATTCTCGGCTTTGAGGAACAGTAATTTTTATTTTTGTTTTGAACAGCTCACTGTTCCCCAGCCCCTAGTAGGTACACAGGACAGGGAGGGGACAACAGTGAGCAACACGTCACCCGAAGTGTCGTGGTGGTGTAGATCTTCGGAAATGCATCTGTGTAGAGGATTAGAGTTACTGGGAGAGGTTCTGAAATTGTCACCATAAAGATGAGAATATTGTTATATATTTTATGTTTTGCTTATAAAAGAATAAGGGATCAGGGCTATTACTCTTAGAAATGGGACTTAAGGTAAATAACTTCTGGAAAATGCTGCAAATTACATTAATGATAAGTTAGAAGTTGGCCCATTTTGAAGTGAATGAAACAGTTACATTAGAAACATCTCTTTAATGTTACAGAATAAAATACTTCAGAAGAATTCTTTTTATTTCTCTTTGTGATACTTAGAGATTCAACTCATGCATGCTAAGCATACACTGAACTACATCCCCGGGCCCAAGGAGAATTCTTCCTGAATGGGTCTTTTAGCCCATGATACTAATGACCTGTCACATGAAATCCGAAAGAGGCTCCACTCTGATAACTGACAAATAAGGAAAGTTCAACTGCCTCCCTTTCAGATTTGTCTCCCCCATGCAGTAGGGTTTGTTTGCTGTGGATACAATCTTGGTCCTGCGAGAGAATGCAGGCTGCCCGAGGCAGGAAGACTGAGTCACACTCAGAAATGAGGCATGTGCTCAGGGAAGCGCTATGCACCATACACACAGTTTTAGGGCACGGTGATGACAAATGCTTAAAAATGTCCCTAGACAGGCTGGGACCCGTTATGTTTTTGTGGGACAAGTATACAAGATAAAAATCCAGTTTTATGAAACGTTTTTGTTACTTTCACTGGTGGAAACTTGCCTTTGTTCAACATAAGATTCTCTTCATGTTCCCTACCACACTGAAACTAAAAATGTCTGACACAAAAGAGAACTTTCAACAAATGTAACTAGAGTGGGGAAAGCTTTTCTAACTTTCCAGGAACCATGAATGACAGAATGGGTAAGCGACAGAGATGACACAAAAGCAGAAGACAGACCGAGGAAAGTGTTCGCATTATAATGGCAAAAGGCGCCATTTTCTTAGTGGACGTAAAATACAGTTCACCTCAAAACATTATAAATGGCTCTTGGTACTCAGCGTTAAGAGTTAGGAGATCACATTCCTGTCCTAGCTTTTCGGCAAACACAGAAAAGTCTGCTGGTCCACATTGTGTCGGTGAGGATACGGGGCACAAGCTCACAAACCTCGGAGGAGGGTGAAGTAGCCTGCTTAGGAAATAACCCGGCAATGTCAGTCAGAGCACACAGCCTCTGACCTGGCGATACCTGGAAGCGCACCCAACAAAAATGTTCAGTTTCCTAGAACAATTTTACAGACAAAAGAATATTTCCCGCACCAGACCCATGCTATTTTTTCAGCCAAAGAGCCAAGCAGTGAATGAGCATTGTGGGGGAACTGTAGAACACAGAAAAATTACCCATGTTTCCCTTCTGGTCAGGCTGAGTTGAAGTGCAGAGCAAAATATGACTTGCAAATCTAATTTTCCTGGGTAGCTTATCCCTCAAGGCAGCAGTTGGCATGTTGCCTCTCCTTATGAGAGGAAGGGGCCACTAGACACGCTGACTCCCCCTGGAACAGCGGCGTTTGCAGTCCTCTAAGTCTTTCTCCGTGTCTCTATGTACCTGGCCCAATCATCGAAGTCCCCTTTGTGTTCGCTTCTATGTGACACATCCGGGCTTCATCCCTGTCTGGACCACGGCTCCTTCTTAGGTAGCGTGCAGGTCTCCAGCTCGTCCCTGCCTCCGAATTCCTGTATCCTTAGCAAGAAGCTGGGACCAGTTAGTCCTGCTCCAGGGCGGCAGCTCCACTGCTGCCTGCTTTGAAATTCTTAGGCTTCCAAACCCTGTCTCCTAGGAGCATTTTCCCTTCCCTCTCACATTGGTCTCAGTGCAATACAAATGGGAACCCCTAATACTTGACATGAAGCCACTGTTGGGATGTGCACTAAGCCCTTAGGCTCCCAGGAGGCCTCGGGAGGATCAGCCCCTATACTACCAGCTTCTCTTCTAACTTTGCCTCTTCTCAGCTTTTCATTAGTATCTTAATTTTATTTTAATAGGCAATACATTTATATCATTGAGCTTTCCAAAATGTAATGTACAGATTTCCAAAAACAAAATGTACACAGTCTCACCCCTTCCACCCCAGTTTTTAAATTTTCTACCTGTTCTTCTAATATATGTGTCTATACCAATAAAGTCAGGTATTACATAGATTCTGCTTTTACCCCTTGAACCATTTAGTTATTACACTTAAAAATATCTGGATATACATACATATAAGTTTACTTGTGAAATACATAGAACATAAGATTTATCACCTTAAACATTTTAAGTGCACAGTTCAGTGGTACCAAATATTTTCATATGGTTGTATAGCCACCACCACAAGTTCACCTGCATAAATAATGTCATCTTACAAAACCAAAACTTTACACCTATTAAACAATAGGTACTCAATAGGGTACCATTAACCCTTGACAGCACCAGACTACTTTGTGGCTTAAATACTTATGTAAGAGGGTAATATATAGTGTTTTAGTGACAGGCTTATTTCACCTAGCATAATGTCCCTAAGGTTCATCCGTGCTCCTTCCTTTTTAAGGTTGAATAATGTTTCACTGTAAGGACAGATTATATTTCATCTCTTCATTCACCCATGGGTATATATCTGGGGTGCTTCTACCTTTCAGGTATCGTGAATAATGCTGATATGACCATGGGTATACAAGTAACCTTTGAGAGTCTTCTTTCAATTTCTTTTGGATATCTATCCAGAAGTAGGCTTACTTTGATAATGACATGATATTTCATACGATAATTCCTTTATAATTTCTGTAGGCAATTCCATACTGTTTTCCATAGTGGCTGCACCGTTGTCTATTTCCATAGACAGTTCACAAGTTTTCCAAAACAGTACTTGTTTTCTGGGTTTTGTTTTGATAGTAGCCATGCTAATGGGCACGAGGTCTCATTGTGGTTTTCGTTTGTATTTCCCTAAGGACCATCAATGTTAAGAATCTTTTTGGGGTGTTTACTCATTGCTTTGTCCTTAGCTTTTGGCTACCGTAGGCCTTGAGCAACTTGCTGGCTTCAACAGCCACAGAAACATTAGGCTTCTTTGGGGGCCATCTCTCCGGCACTAGTATGATATGACCACCTTGGTTTATTTCCCCGCTCCTCTCAGATGAGTGTTTAAAATCATCAGTTTCCAAGGTTAGTCCCTGCGCTTTCTACCAGATACTATTGAATCATGGTGTTTTCTCTCCTTCAACTCTCTTCCTTTTATGTCTGACACATTCCTTTAGATCCTGCCTAAGGCCATCACCATAGTGAGGAAGAAACAGAGGCAATATGTTCTGAGGCTGCTGCAAGCAGCCACCGTTTACACAAACCCTGCTGACTGAAGAGATTTCATGCTTCGGGGTAGCAGAGGTCTTTTGCTGTCCTGCTGCTCCTCTGCCACCCTCGCCGGTACTGTCTCTGGAGGTTGTTTCCTTGGTAAAGTTCCTTGTGGATGGTCAGCATTTCCACCCTCACAACTCTGGCACTCTGAAACTCCCCAACAACGTGCCAAGTAACCCATGCTAACCTTTGTAGCTTTTCTTTCTCAAATAGGCCTAAATTAATGGCTCTCGACTTTAGCTGCATGCTGGCGTCAACTGGAGAGATTTGATAAGGCTAATACCTGGATCCCACTCCAAGGCTTTTGCTTAATTGGGCTAATCATAGCCCAGGCACCAAGATTCTTAGATGCAACCAGGGTTGAAAATTGCTGACCTAAATGTTTGGAACAGCTAATTAATCTTACCATGGCATGTGCTAGTAAATCTTATTTATTCCCATCTAAAAAATTAAAATATTTCTCTCAATAGTAACCTCAAGCGGAGTGCCCCTGGGGGAGTTAGCCCTAGCTAACTGTATGAGGTTTTATTCTCTGTTAATTATCTTTTTGCACTGTAGGTTCCCTCTTTAATCCAATCACAAATTCCCTTTCCTAATTCCAACTGTGAGTGGACTGTACCTCTTTTTATCTTTCATATCTTTCTGGCCTGGAAGGAACAGAATAAAAGAAAATGTCTTGCCTCCTTGAGGCAAGTATTAGATTTCAAGTTTGCTGCAAAATCTTTGGAGCCTGATTTCACAATTCTACGCAAAGTTATCTGAGATAGCCTGGCTGATATATGCTATGTTAAAGACAAATAAATAGCTGGGAAGGCAAGACATACAAGCCTAGCAGTAAAATGCGTAGAAATAATGCCGGAGAAAGATTTGCAATCTAGAAGGCTGAGAAACTAAGTCAATTTATCTCTCTTTAGAAACTTGAGATTCATTTTCTCTTAGGTCACTTCCTGTGATCACTCTTGTTATGAACCACCTCTAGAATCTCTACCTAGCAGAATTCTCTTTCCTTGAACTCAAAATGTTGAAAGTCGTCCAATTATTCTAGTATGAAGAGTTAAGCACAATAAACACTTCCCTTGACATCAATCAGGGAATGTACAGGCCTGTTTGGAGGAAGACCTGCTTTCTGATGTTCTCCACTCCTGTTCTCCCGCCTACCATCACAATGCCCAGTGGGCCTTCCCAACACTTCAAGTTAGATACGCTCAACTGTATACCTACTTGCTCCCAAACAAGTCTGCACCTGAGTTTCTTCCCAGGACATATCACCGCGCGGGTTCCTGAGTCCTCGCCTCCTTTTCGTGAGTCAGCCTGGTCCCAGTTCCATCCTGCTGGAGGTCTGCATGCTCACACCTGGCTCCAGTGGGGGTGAAAAATGTGTGGAGCAAGAATTTAGGGTTCAAGTTCAAATTATGCTCCATTCCCTGCTGAGAGTGAGACCTTCCCAAGCTTCATTTTCCAAGAATAGAGAAAATGAGAGATAATAGCTCTTAATTAATTTATAGAATTAACTTATAGAATAAATTAATTAACTTTAGAATTGCTGGGTAGTCAACTTACAGAATTGCTATGAGGTTTTAAAAAGGCGATCCGCGCAAAGCACTTGGTATAAACCTAGAATATTGTGAGTGCAACATAACCTTCTCCAGGCTGGTATCCTCTGTTCTCGGAAGCCAGCGAGGCTCTGCTGCAGCCCATGTCTCCTTGTGTCCTGCAGATTCTGGGGATCTCTCTGGAGAAGGCCAGGGCACGTCAGAAGCCGTGAAACAGAGAGTACATTAAGAAAATTACTATGTCAAATTTAAAAGGATACTGGGGTGTAGCTTAGTTTGAGAGCACTGGTTTGATCCCCAGTACTACAAAAATGTATCTTTGTGGAGGTTGAGAATGTAGCTCCGTGGTGGAGCACTTGCCCAGTGTATGGGATGCCCTGGTGCAATCCCCAACACTTTAAGGAAAGTACCCAGTGCAAAATTATTGCTAAGAGCTTTTCACCATTGTCTCCCCATATGCAAACCAAGCTGAACAGTTACTCAAGCACCAAACTACTTTCTGACTTTAGTACAACAAAATGACATACTTAGGAAGGCAGTTGGTGTCCACCCCAGCCCCAACTCCAAGCAGCCCAGGGTGGGGAGAGATGCAGTGAGACCCAGCACCGGTAGAATCTGCAGCCCTATCCACATAGGCCAGAGTCTCCATACTGGTGCTGCCATGAAGTGCAGGAGACCTGTGCACCAGCAATATAGACCTGAATTTGATCATAGCATTTCCAGCTTTGCGATGGGCCCAGGGCATGTCTCCTCCCCACCCAAGTCTGTACAGGCCCCTGTGGCTGTAAGACTCAGGTGCAAACCACATGAAATATCTGTTTTGGTGAGCAAAGTACTTTGTCTTTCATGTGTCCCCCAACCTAGGACAGTACAGCTATAGCCAGGCCAGTGCTCACATACATGACTCTACAATGGCCAGTGCCAGGCAGAGATCTGTGCCCCGGTGGCACAGACTTGTGTTTGGCCTGCATCTACTCATGGTATGGGCTTCTGTGTACACTGAGACTATCTAGGTCTTTGAAACTGAAATTCAGGCACAGCACAGCAACATAACATGATGAAAGATCTCATTTGCTGGGATGAGCCAGAGTAATTAGCATATAACTTTGCTCAGGGACTTGGTGCTGGGCTGGTGAAACCTAGCCCCGGGCACATCCTAATGGCCTCCGTTTTGCTCTGTCCCTTGCCAGGGAAGACAGTGGTTACAACCTACCAGAGTTGAATTTCTATTCTAATTAATATGACCCATTTTAGGAAAATTTAATAAGTTGAAATTTGATAACCTAGATGGAATGGACAAATTCTTAGATACATTTACCTTACCAAGACTAAATCGTAAAGAAGTAGAAAAGTCAAGCAAGACAATAACAAGTAGTGAGAACAAATCAATGATAAAAACTTACCACCAAAGAAAAACGATGGACCAAATGTCTTCACTGCTGAATTCTACCAAACACTTCAAAATAAATTAATAGCAATTCTCTTAAGTTATTCCAAAAAAATAAAAGAGGAAGTAATTCTCCCAAATACTTTCAACAAGACAAGCATTATTCTAACACTAAAACCGGATAAAGAAACAACAAAAAAGGAAAACTGTGGGCCAATATCTTTGATGAAAACATAGACGCAAAAATTCCCAAGAAAATCGTAGCAGTCTGAATCCTACAGCATATTAATAAGGTTGTTCATCAAGATCAAGCGTGATTCATCAGAGGAATGCAATGATCATTCAATAAATGATACGCCACATAAATGGAATGAAGAACTAAAACTACATGATCATTTTAGTAGATGCAGAAAAACACCTGATGCAATTCAATATCCCTCTATTATAAAAATGCTGAACAAATCATATACAGAAGGAAAAAACATAGTAAAGGACATTTCTAATAAGCCAACAGCTAACATTATAGTGGACGAGGAATAACCGAAACCTTTCTGAAATCTGGAACAAGACAAGCATGCCCACTTTCACCATTTTTATTCACTGTAATTCTGGACACTCTATTCCAGTGATGGCAAACATTTTAGAGACTGAGCACCCAAACTGCAACCTGAGACCCATTTTTTTATCACAAAGTGCCAACACTGCAATTAAACCTGAATACTGAGGTTTAAGCTTAGAAAAAGCAACTCAATGTTAACATCTTTTGTCTGAAAGGAAAAACAAATAGCACACATCAAATGCATATAACAAATAACAAATATCACCAGCACTGCCTTAGCCACAGCAACCATGCAAGAGAAAGAAATAAAGGACATCCAAATTTGAAAAGAAACAGCAGACTTTAAGTATCTGCAGATGACATTATCCTACAAGTGGAAAAGCCTTTAAGTGCCCCCCCAACTCATTAGAACTTACAGACGGAGCTAGCAGAAGTGCAGGACACAAATTCAATATACAAAAATCAGCAATACTGCTGTCTACCAATAGCGAATTATCTGAAATAGAAATCAAGAAAGCAATCCCATTTACAGTATCAACAAACACAAAATAAGATACCTAGAAACAAAGTTAACCAGAGGGATGAAAGGCATCTAGGAGGAAGGTTATAAAACATTGGTAAGAGAAACTGAAGAGAGCATAAGTGAGGGGAAAACACCCCATGTTGATGGATTGGAAGAACTTCTGTTGTTAAAAGGTCCATGCTGCCAAAAACAACTTATAGGGTCATGCGATCCTTATCAAAATACTAGTCACTTTCCTGTCACTGGGAAAGACATTTGACTCCCACAACTTAAAGGAAAGGTTTATCTGGCTCAGGTATCAGAACTGAAATTAAAACCAAAGGTCTAAGTCAGTTGGACAATTATGAGGGCTCATCATATTAATTTAAGGCCATGGGAGGCCAAGCGCACAAGCAACTGAGAGCAAGTAACTCATTTATCAGGGCACAAATTCAACCACTGTATTAAAGACAAAAATAAATTGCCTGAAACCAGGTAAGAATACAGTTCAGAGAATTCAGTCCATGGTTGGCTCCAAGAAAGAGCGTGGCAGAAGGGCATATCAGAGAAAAGTTGCATAGCAGTGAAAATATCTATCATCTATCCATATCTACCTTTCATCTGTCTAGCTAGCTAGCTACCTACCTACCTATCTAATCTATCCATCCGTCTAATCTATCAACCTATAAAGAGAAAGAGCAAGAGCCAAAAAAATGTATACACACTTCAAGAAAGGAAAAAAATAATGTGATGTTTCTTCAACAGATGGTGCTACCCTCATATGGGGACCCTAGATGATGTCGTGTATCACAGAAAACCTACTACACTGCCAGCCCTTAGAGAAGAAATTGAAAATGACCAAGGTTACCCTGCAGCAAATGTTTGGAAGCTCATGGCCACCACTTTGAGCATCTCTTATAATTGTAGAGGCCAAAGACAAATTTTATTAATCTCATGATGTCTCAGTAAATTCAGTATTAAAATATTTATACAACTTTTCTTTTCCTGAAATGTGTACACATTTTTTGGTGGAATATGTATATATGCACAGTGGAATAATATGAAATGGAACGGATTCTGTTATTTGTAGCAACATGAAAGGAAATCACTGTGCTGAGTGAAATAAGCCAGGCACAGGAAGACAGTACGTGATTTCATTCATACATGGAACCTCAAAACCTGACCTCGTAGAACACAAGAGAATGGTGGTTACCAGAAATCGAAGAGCTGGGACAGGGAAAAAGCTGGAATACATTGATAAGTGAGGGAAAATAAAACAAGTAAACACTGACGTTATCCACATTATTTCACTTGCAAGAAACAAATTGATCCAATATAGTTTAAGCAACACCGTGGGTGTACTGAAAAGACTCAGAGGAATTTCTCTGTAGCATTTTCTGTTGCAGTCGGGTTATATGGATGTCTGGGACAAGCAGGCAGCCCTTCCCTGACTCTCATTCTGTCTCTGTGTCCTGCTGTTGTTTCCACTTAGGGCTGCAGATTGACTCCTTTCTGTTGATTCTCTCTGAGCACCCCCTTTTTTATCTCGTAGCTTGTGGCAGAGAATGCTAATTGTTTCTCCAATATCTGTTCTCCCCTTTTTCCTTTAACAATAGAAGCGTTAAAGATTTTATTTTCTTGACTCTCTTGCAGCTAAGTATGGCGACGTAACCAAGCCCTGGTTTCATGTGGAAGGGTGTGTGCAACTTTGTGATCACAGGAAGAAGCCTGCTCCTTTACTCATCCTCCTGTCTGGAGCAGGGTTATGGTAGAGAGCTACTTTGGACCGTGCCACCCTAAGATGGTAGACCACAGGAACATAAGTGCCTAGGACTCCAGCACAGAGGAGGTTGCTATATCCTGTCTGGACTACTTATAATCAATCGGTTATCTAGGAGACAAAAACAAGATTTTTAATTTTGTGTTGGGAAATTTATTTTTGTCTTTGATAACTGCGGCTGAATCTATGACATAATAACTGAGTCATTTGCTCTCAGTTGCTTGTGTGCTTTGACCTCTGGTGGTCCCCAATTAATGTGATGAGCACTTGCAATAGTCTGACTAACTCGGAACTTCAGTTTTTATTTTCAATTCTGATGAGACCGAATCTTGTTAGCTCAGCTCAGGTCAGCTGTTTAACTGGTTTAATCACCTGTGACGGAGGTTTTGAGGCGAGATGGGTGAAAGAGGAAGAAGATCATGTTTGGAGAGTTTCCCTCCCCGAAGACTATCAGTGTTGCATCATTAATAACAGGATATGGATGATAATTATGGGATACCTAAACCCCTTCGTTTTTGTTGATTGAAAAACAAGGTTCTACAATATGTTCCTCTAGCCAGTAGCTGGGTGGGACAGCTAGAGCAGTTTGCGTTATAGTTTGTCTGACTTGCCGGCAACTGTTGGGCTAGGGAATGTGTTCCTTGTCATGAAGCTCTGGTATCTCCAAGCCTGTAGGCGGTAGCAAGTCCCTGGCTTCATTAGCGATGCTCCAGAGTTCCTGCCTCCTCCAGCTTCTCTATCTCCATGCCAACATCTTGAGCCTACCATCATCTGACCAAGTCCCCGGCATGGTATTCTTGCCATCATTGAATCCTCCCCAGTCCTGATTATAGCACTTTCCCTGGCCCTGTCCCTTTTTTCAGTCTTTTGCACTGAGTGCCAACTGCTTGGCCAGTTTTGAGTATCTGATTTGCTGTTCTATCCCAGCCACCTAGATACATGATGTGTACAAGTACGTGTTGAGTAAACAAGTAAGTACAAATACTGCTATTTCTAATTTTAAGAAAACTTGTCCCCAGATGAGTGCTTCAATAAACAAATACAATTAAGTTTCAGCTCTTCTCATAATTAGAGAAGTTCCAGAGTGTAGATTATCCAAAGAACATGCCTTTAGGGCCATCATACATACATGTTTTGGAAAATGGTTGCTATTTGGGAAATTCAGAAGATGAAACCACATTTTATGGCTCAGAAAGAAATTGTCAGCTTTTCCATTTCCCTACACCTCTTAGTGGTGATGGGACAGCAATAGTTCTCTCTGGCCAATGCAAGGGTTATCTGTTTCGCATCTTTTCTTTACAGAACCGGGAGTTGAATATGCACTGAGCTTCAAAAGCTTGGGAAAACCTAGAAGTCATCAAAGTAATCACATAGGTGAAACTTAAATTGATTATGTACCTTTGTAGGCAGACAAGAAAACTGAATGTGTTGTGGCTGCAGAAAGTACATGAAAGTAAACTACAAAACTGACTTGTTGATAAAAATAGAATTTCCATTGCATTTGGCAAGGAAAAGCCTCATTCATCTACAACTGTCTCTGGTGGTTATTAAGACTGATGCTTTCTGAGGATGAATATCATCTTTATTTGCTAAAATCAGCGGAAACTTCTTTTAATCTCTGTGTCTGACAAATTTCAATTCTTTGGAGATTACATTATGATGTCAATTTATCTGAATACTAATTCCAAAAGAATACATTTGGGCTTTGCTCATCTTTAATGCAATAAATAACCTAAAGAGAATCTTACCTCTACAAAAGTTTTATTTTCCAATGTTACTATTTCACTGTATAATCTATACATAGAGGTTCTCAAAAAGACTAAAGTAGTTAAATATTTTTTTCACTGTTAAAATTTAAGTTACCCTACAGCCAACAGGGAATGACATTGTAAATTTAGAAATAAGGGTATGGGTCTTGTCAAAAAACAATGAACTCATTTATTTGTTCTTTGTTAAGTGGCTACTTTGTGTGAGGCATCACACAGTGCTCATGTACAATTTATTCACTTATAAATTGTTTTAAAACTATGTATCAAATATGGATGCTCTAGGCACAATTCCAGAAGCTGACAGTGAATAAGTTTCACACGGTTCTTGCCATTAAGCACATCACATTATGTGATGGAGAAGGATGGGACACGCAAATGTATGCATAAATGTATAAGAAACATATGATTCAGAATAGGTCTCCTTGGCCTTTTCCGCCTGCTCCCACGTGCCCGACCGCCACTCCGGCTGCATGGCGCTCACTCTGAGCTCCTGGCTCCTGCTAAGTTTGCACGACTGCTGTGTCCCTCAGCCACCACCACAATTATCTACCGGGACCTCATCAGCCATGATGAGATGTTCTCCGACATTTACAAGATCTGGGAGATTGCAGAGTTGTGCCTGGAGGTGGAGGGCAAGGTGGTCAGGAGAAGAGGGTAACACTGATGACTTTCTCAGTGGTGGGAATGCCTCTGCTGGAGGCCCAGAGGGTGAAGGCACTGAAAGCACAGGAGTCCCTGGTGTTGATATCGTCATGAACCAGCGCTTACAAGAAACCAGCTTCACAAAAGAGGCCTACAAGAGGTGCATCAAAGCCTGCCTAGCAAGCACAGGGTCCTGAGTTCGATCCCCAGTACCGCCAAAAAAAAAAAAAAAAAAAAAGAGGTGCATCAAAGATGATGCAGAATTAATCAAAGGCAAACTTAAGAACAAAGACCAGAGAGAGTAAAATCATTTATGATGGTGTTATGGTTCTAATATAAGCATGTCTTTGTATCTGGAAACTGGTTTAAAGAAATGTGTCTGGTTGCCAAGTTGACAAGGGGTAGAATGTTATGGTTGATACATTGTGTCAACTTGGGGAATCTAGAGGTGTAGCTGAGTGACTCTGAGGAAGCTGGGGTGCTTACTCTGTAAACATCCTGAGCCTGTGGAAGAGAAGGGCATGGAGATCGTGTGAGAGTTTCACGACCTCTGGGTGGGGTAGGTTGTTTACAACGTAGGGAAGAAAAGGGGGCTGCTTGCAGCCATTCCTCCCTTTTGCTTGCAGTATTTGCTGTGCTCTGCTGCCATGAACAGTTTGCCCTCTGCCATGTGCCATTCTGCCTCAGAACCAGCCAAGTATGGACTAAAACCTCCACAAACTGTAAGCTAAATAAACCTTTCCTTCCTTCATTTTGGGTGCTGGGTATTTTGTCTTAGCAATGAGAAAAAGTAAACAAGACAGATGGGCTGCAGAACAAATCAAGCACATCCATGCTAGTTTAAAAAATGATCAGTTTTTTATTGGTGCAGACGTGAATCCAGATGGCATGGTTGCTCTCCTGAACTGCTGTGAGGGTGGTGTGACCCCATATATGATTTTCTTTAAGGATGGTCTGGAAATTGAAAAATGTTAATGGATTCAGTGGTTACCTTGGGTCTATCACTTGTCATAACTGGCTGTTGCTTGTCATCCACATAACACCAGGATTTTAGACAAATGGCACTGATGTCATCTTGAACACTTTATTTTGACCAAGATTTATTTGGAATGGAGGCATTGTTTTTTAGGGAGAAAACATGTCATGTATGTCGTCTAAAATAAAGTGCATCTAAACTCATTTGAGAGAATGCCTCTTAGTTTAATACAAATATAAACTAAATCCATTGTAGTGCTCGTGGAGGAGACAGAACCTGGTCACAGACCACTGCTAAAAAAGCATGACTTCAGATAATTTCTGCAGCTGGAACTATTTCTGCAACTGGAATATAAGACAAGAATCAGAGTTTTAATTCTGAGTTGCAGTGAAGGGAAAAAGACTATGTTCATAGCAGAGCCAGCGTTTGAAGTAGAGCCTTATATATTTCATCACCTACAATGGAACTAGTTAACTTTGGAAGAGATTATAAAAAGAATAAAAAGATTTGGCACAGTTGGCCAAAAAAAGAATATGTCTCCTTCAAAGAGCATCATTAAGACAAACAGCTAGCTTTTAAAATAATTATAGCAGAAGTTAATAGGAAGCTACTTTTAAACTTCTGGGAAAAAAACCCCAAAATCTACCAGTCTAGAATTCTGTATCTTGAAAAAATTGTTTTAAATTTTATTTTATTTTTTCTTTTTAAAATTTATTTTAAAAATAAAAGAAGAAAACATATTAACAGACACACATCCATTTACAAAATAGCATAAGAACAATACAAGTAATACAGAGTTACAGACAAAGTAGTAGGAAATTAACAATGGTTGTTGTATTACATATTGATATTTTCAAAGTGGTTTCTGAGAACAAATAGAGACATGCAAGATTGATCAAATAATTAATCATTAACTGTCCCTTTCAGTAAAGCAATAGAAGTCAGTAGTTCGACTATGTTAGCTATCTTGCATATACATACATAATTTCCCTTTCTTTCTTTCTCTTTTCACTCAGCCCAGTTGCCCTTTACCTTTGAGCATGTTCCTTTCATTGCACAATGTCTGTCCTACCTCCTAATTTTTATTCACTCTTTCAGGTTCTTACACTAGTAAGACAATATGTTGCTTACACATGGAGGTCTTGTTTATTTCACTTATGAGTACAGTCTCTAGTTGTGACCATTTATCTGTAAAAGCCTGAAGTTTATCTTTCTTTATAGCTAATATTCCATTATATAGAAATACTACAATATTTTTATCCACTTCTCAATAGATGGACATTTGGGTTGCTTCCACAATTTAGCAGTTACAAATTGCACTGCTATAAACATATATGACTGTGACAGGATGTTTTCAGATCTTCTGGGAAAATACCCAGAATGGGAATGGCTGCATTGAAGGGAACCTCCAGACCAAGTTTGCTGAGAAATCTTCAAACTGATTTCCACAGTGGTTTCACCAATCTGCATTCCCACCAGCAGTGGAGAAGAGTTCCTATTTCTCCACAGCCTTGCCAGCATTTGTTTTTGGTTGATTTCTTAATGCTAGCCATTCTTACTGGGGTGAAATGAAATCTCAACATTGTTTTAATTTGCATTTCTTGAATGACTAATGATGTTGAACATTTTCTCATGTACTTATTTGCCATTTGTATTTCTTTATCTGAGAAGTGTGTGTTCATTTCAGATGCCCATTTTTGGATTGGGTCTTTGAATTTGGAGGGGCTGATGTTTTTTAATTTGTTATATGTTCTATATAGAAGACCTTTGTCCAAGGGATAGTCAGCTAAAATATTTTCCTAGTTTGTGGGTTTTTCTTTTTACTCTACTGAATATTTCTTTAGATGTGCAGAAACTTCAGTAGGATGAGATCCCAGTTGTTGATTCTTTGAAGTATTTCACGAGCAGTTTGGTTTTTGTTCATGAACTACTCTGCCTACCCCTATGTCTTCAAGGTTTTTACCTACTTTCTCTTCCAATAGACTTAGGGTTTCATTTTAATATTGAGATCTGTAATCCATTTTGACTTGAGTTTTGTGCATGGTGATAGACTTGGGTCTATTTTCAGTCTTTGGCAGGTGGCATACCAATTTTTCCAGCACCATTTATTAAAGAGGCTATTGTTATTCCAGTGATTTTGTTTGGCCCCTTTATCAAAGATTAGGTGGCTGAGTATGTTTGTGGTTATGTCTGTGTCTTCTAGCCTGTTCCATTGATCTTCTTGTATGCTTTTTAGCCAGTACCATGTTGATTTTATTACAGTGGCTTTGTAGTATAATTTCAGGTCAGGGATTGTTATTCCACCTGACTTGTACATGTTGCCCAGGATTGATTTTGCCATTCTGGGTCTTTTCTGGTTCCAGATGAATTTATGGAATGTTTTCTCTAGATCTGTGAGGTATGCTAATGATAGTTTAATGGGAATTGCATTAATCTGTACAACAATTTTGGTAGTATGGCCATTTTCACAGTGTTGGTTATTCCTATTCATGAGCAAGGAATGTTTTTCCATCTATGGAAATCCTCTTTGATCTCTTTTTTCAGAGTACTATAATTTTCACTGAATAGGTCTTTTACTTCTTTTGTTAGATGGATTCCTAAATATTTCAGTTTCTTAGATGCTCTTGTGAAAGGTATGGATTCCTTAATTTCTCTCTCAGTCTGTTTGTTGTTTGTGTATAGGAATGCTATTGATTTTGGGGTGTTGACTTTGTATCCAGCTACACTGCTGAATTTGTCAATTACTTCAAGAAGTCTTCTTGTGGAGTTTTTGGGGTCTTCCATGTAAAGTATCATATCATCTGCAAATAGTGACAGTTTTACTTTTTCCTTTCCTTTCTTTATTCCTTTTATTTCTCTCTCTTGTCTGATTGCTCTGGCTAATGCTTCCAGAACTATGTTGAACAGGAGTGGTGAGAGGGGACATCCTTGTCTTTTTCCTGATTTTAAAGTAAAAGCTTTCAGTTTTTGTCCATTTAGTATGATGTTGACTGTTGATTTGTCATAGATGGCTTTGATCAGGTTGAGGTAAAGACCATCTATTCCTATTTTCTGTAGAATTTTTATCATGAATGCATGTTGAACTTTGTTGAAAGCTTTTTATGCATGTATTGAGATGATCATATGGTTTTTTCTTTTGCTTTATTGATATGGAGTATAGCATTAATTGATTTGCAAATATTGAGCCATCCCTGAATTCCTGGAATGAATCTGACTTGGTCATGGTGTATGATTTTCTTGATGATTTGCTGCATTCTATTTGCTAGTAATTCATTGAGTATCTTTGCATCTATATTTGTTAGGGAGATTGGCGTGTAGTTTTCTTTCTTGGTTGGGTCTTTCTCTGGTTTTGGTATCAGTATAATAGTTGCCTCCAGAAATGAGTTAGGGAGAATTGCTTCCTTTTCGATTTCATTGAAGTATTTGGGCAGTGTTGGTACTAAATCCTCTCTGAATTTCTTATAAAATTCTGCTGTGAATCCATCAGGGCCTGGGCTTTTCTTTGTCAGTAAGTTTTTAATGACATTTTCAATCTCATTAATTGATACTGGGTTGTTCAGGATTTTTATATCTTCTTGAGTCAACTTTGGTAATTTGTACATTTCTAGGAATTTGTCCATTTCTTCTGAGTTTTCTATCCTATCAGATTAAAGATTTTCAAAGTAGGTATTAATGACCTTTTGAATTTCTGTAGGATTTGTAATGATTTCATCCTTTTCATTCCTTATTACATGAATATGAATTTTTTCCTTTCTTTTTTTGATAAGGTTGGCTAGGGGTTTATCAATTTTATTTATTCTTTCAAAGAACCAACTTTGATTCATTTTTTGGTAGGGTTTTCTTTGTCTCAGTCGCATTAATTTCTGCCCTGATCTTTATCATCTCCTCCCTTCTTTGAGCTTTGGGCTTGACTTGTTCTTTTTTTCTAAAAGTTTGAGGTGCAGCATTAGGCTATTGATTTGTTCTTATTCTGTTTTCCTTGTGTGTGAGTTCACCGCTATAAACTTCCCTCTGAGGACCGCTTTCACGGCACCCCACAGAGTCTGGTAAGTTGTATCTACATTTTCATTTCTTTGCAGGTATTTTTTAACTTCTTTAATTTCTTCTGTGACCCATTGGTTGTTCAGGAGGTTGTTATTTAATTTCCAAGTGTTTAGTTTTTGGAGTTACTTTTGTTGTTAACTTCCAATTTCATTGCACAGTGGTCAGATAATATACATGGTATAATTTCAGTTCTTTTGCATTTAGGTAGATATGCTCTATTGGCTAGAATGTGGTCTATTTTAGAGAAAGTCCCATACGCAGCTGTGAAAAATGTGTATTCTGATGTTGCGGGTGGAACACTCTGTATACATCTACTAAGTCCATTTGACCCCGGGCAGTTCAGGGCATAGGCAGAACTCACGAATTGCAAGGTCAACAGTTTGTGAAGCACCTGATTCTATGTCTCCAGGCAGCTCAGGGCATGCACAGGGGCCCGATGTGGGCTGTGCGGGCAGTGATCAGGGGGTCACCTGTGTCTGTGACCTCCAGAAGGTCAGGACACAAGTAAAGGCCAGACACAAACCATGATGACAGCAGTTCATGCAACCCCTGCCCTAGTACCTCCAGAAACCCAAGGCACGCACAGGGAGGGCCCCGAACTCAAACCCTGGTGTTAGCAGCTCCTGGGCCTTTTGAGTGAGGACCTCCTGTCTGTAGTGGCATACAGAGGGAGGAGACTCAGACTGTAATGGCACTGGGGTCATGGGTCGCCTGCTCTGTCCCCAGGAAGTAGATGGGAAATACTCGTTTCTCTGGATTTTCAGCTGCAAACTGTGGTGTCAGCAGGTCACAGACTGCCTGATTCTGCGTTTCCAGTCAGTTCAGGGTGCTGAAATGAACCAGACGTAGGCTGTGCTGGTGGTGATCAGGGGCCACCTGTGTCTGTGACCTCCAGAAGGTCAGGGCACAAGTAAATCCCAGACACAAACCACGGTGATAGCAGTTTGTGCACGCCCTGCCCTAGTACCTCCGGCAGCCCAAGGCACATGCAGGGAGAGCCCAAATGCGAACCTTGATGTTAGTAGCTCCTGTTAGTAGCTCCTGGGCCTTCTAAGTCAGGACCTCCTGACTGCACTGGGCATCTGTTTTTTATTTTAGAGAGATAAAAGCAATGATACAGAGTTTCAAAACAGGATAGTAGGAAATTAACAATGGTTAATGTATTGCACATTGTTACCTTCAAAGTAGCTGCTCAGATTATGAAACATAGGCATGCAGATTTCATCAAACAATGTAAGCACAAACATTCTTTCAATGAACTAAAAGAAATTAGCAGTAAAATTATATTAGCTATCATATATATAACTATATAACTATATATATAACTATATATATAACTATATATATATATATATATATATATATATATATTTCTTTTCTTTTCCCTTCCTTCTTTTGTCCTTTCCCCCTTCCCAGCCATTCTTTCCTTTTGAACAGTCTTTCCCTTTCACAATATCTCTTTTGCATTTTGGATCTTATTTACTCTTTCAGTTTCTTACACTAGGGAGACATGATGTTTATACATGTTGTTAAAAGCTTGGCAAAAATCAAAAATCGGGTCGAACTCCGCAGGGGATCAAAAAACTCATTCAGAACAAATGGAGTTTTAATTCATTTTAATTTAGGATCAATTTGGATCGGTCATTGCCCCCCATTCCTGACCAGAGAATGTGGCACTTAACTGCCTTTGTTCTCACCTTATATACGTTTTTGGTTTCCATGGTAATAGATTGGAATGTCTAGGCCTGGCCACAGTTGTTTACCTTGCACCATGTGACCAGGTCAGGTTCTGGCCATAATGATATATATACTTTAACAATTCAGGCAAGGAGAAGAATTCCAGGACAAAGTCAGAACTGCAAAGTTAACCCTTTACAACCCCTCCAGGACGTTTCTCAAGACACATTTTGAGGCTTATCTATCTTAAAATGATGTGCTAAAAGTCACCGCCCATTACATTCCCCACTCTATGACATATTTTTTTTCTTTAAGAAATACAAAGTATGTCATATGATGGCAGCCTGGGCTCTACTTGACAAAGAGTGGAGTTTTCCAAAATTGAGGTTTTCTATGTTATATCAGAACAATGGACGCCATAGCTTGTTGGGCACAAGGAAGGCATAGAGAATCAAATACAGCCTGGCTAAGTCCAACAGAGTCCATCCGAGGGCGCTTGGGGTGTAGCTGCAGCGGTGTTTTTCTTGATCCGTTAGACTGGAGGTCTTTCCCATTGCTGCAACTAAAATATGACTAGCACTGTCAGAACGGAAGTAAGAGACACAACCATGTTAATATAATCAGTCCATTGTAGGATCCATGACAGATCTGTTGGCAGCAGATTTCACCATGGGCTCGAAGATCCCTTTTTTTTTTTTTTAATGGCCCCATGTTCCAGGATGGCATCCACAGAGGTGCTTTATAACCTGTAATACACAAACATACCCTTGCCCCCATGTTTTTAACTGTATTGGTATACCTTATTTATTAATTTTTTTATCTATTAATATTTTGTAGTCATACTTTTCTGTTGGTTGTTTAAGACCAAATTAAAGTGAGACCTGTACTGATTAAAATTAATGTCTTGTTACCTACCAAGGTCAGTGAACTCTCCTCAGGATGTACCTTGGAACCATGTACAGTACTGCTCAGTACTTCTGTCAGTGTCAGCCATCAGGATGAGTCACGGCCTTTGCTCAACCAAGTTGCTTTCTGTGAAAGCTTGGGAGACCTTTTCTCCTGGTGACTCTCCTTAGGCACACTAGACACCATACAATCATTTTCCTCTGTGGTCCCGTAATCTCCTTGATCAGAAGGTCAGGAACTCAACTGAGTTATGATGTTGCAGCACAGATTCCCTTATATCCTGGGTGTTCTTTTGACCTCAGGGGGCTTGGCCAAAATATTGGTGTCCTTTAAGCCCAATTTGTCTTTTTAATTTTTGGTCTCCAAATCTCAGTTGTTAGACATCCAGCAAAGAAGATTAAAGACATTACATTATAAGTACCTTGAAATATAAAGTACAGTCAGAACTGTTCTTTTTTTTTTTTAAATCATGGATGTTCTAGTAGTTGAATCCCTGTGGAATGTTAACAGAACAACAGTTACATAGCTTTATAAAGAAAACTGGATTTACGCAAAATAAAAAAAAAAAAAAAAGAAAACTGGAAGTCAAAAAAACATACATAGCATTGTTATATAACAAGCATGATAACATTTTTTACAGCCCAATAAAATAGCCCTTTTAGTTATCATTCCTATGTAATACACACGAAGTTTTATCCAACCTTTTTAAAACAGGATATCTTTTAAGAAAATTATAACATTGTCAAATTTATAACATTGTATATGTTTTTGTTAAAAAAATTATCATTTGAGTGATGACCTCATGTTGGCCTGACGTGAACTTTTTATTATAAATATCTGGAACTCAAGAGAAAGGCAGATGTCTAACATTATATAAACAGCTTTGGTTTTACATCTTAGAATACTGTACCTTTTGTAGGCATCAATATACTTAATATACCATGAAATAAGCAATAACAAATTGCTATTATTATTATTTTTTTAAATTAGTTTGGTTCCAATTGCATCTTTTAATCAGAAAACAAACCTTATTGTCTTATTTTTGAAAATTTTACCTTTTAACAATAACAAACGTAAACATCACAATAATATATTTTACATAATAATTATTAAGGTGTCTCCCATAAGGCTATGGAGATTATTGAGGCTCCTTATTAATGAACAAAAACTGGTTATCAATTGGAGTCCTGTATTATAATCTCTCTCCACCCAAAGGGGTTTTTATTTAATTACCTTAACCCACCTTTGTATGTCCTATAACATCCATTCATAGTTAGACACATATGACATTTATAAAACCAATTTTAACATGATTTTGATTAGCCAGCAACTTGGTAGAAGCAATTCTTTAATCTATAAACCAAATTAGATTGCAAACACTTGTCTCAAAAATCAAAAAATATGAAAGAAGAAAATTTGTTGAGCTCAAATAAAACAGCTGTTTACAGATTGGACAGAGACAAACAAATACAAACACATACACAAAACAGTTTGTTTATAAATTCAGCATGCACTCAAATATGTTTTGGCCACATTGAATTATAAGTCAGAGGTCTCTTATAAAAATAACTTGGAAAAATAATCTTTTTTCTGTAATTAATATATTTTAGTATTTTATTCCATCTTAAAAAATACCACCAACTTTTATGTCCTTCCTGAAGCTTCCAGCTTAGACACCACCTTTACATATATTATCATGTACTCAGACCTTTTAAGTGTTCCTGTGTTTTCTCTCTTAAGACTTACTATAGTTTAGGTTAATATCACTTATGTAGACTTTTTTCTCTTTTTAATAGCACTTGTGAAATCCTTTTTAAGACTTCACATAGCAAAGATACATCTAAAGAAATCATAAAGATTTAAACCAGTCATTAGGAGCTGTAGTTGGTTAGCAATCCCAGGTGCAGTGCTCCTGTAGGAAATGAGCAAGCATTAACATCTCTTAAGTCTTGTAATAACCTCCATTACCTGATTTTATTTTGGAATAACAAAGTTCTAATGCAAGTACAGATATATTTATCCCAGTATCAATTAGGCCTTCAAAACATTATCATTATATAACATATAGACCCGTTTTACTTATTTCTTGTGTAAAATAAATTTTTTTGTGTAGTCTTATTCTGAGGATCTTGTCTTCTCGTGAGGTCTTTATATTTAACAAAGGAAGGTTTAGCTATAGGTAACAAAATCAACTGTGTTATACATTCTCTTTGTTCAAAGACCCAGAGATCCATGGCACATGCAAAAACTTACATCTTATCTTGACAATTACCATCACTCACATTAGGCACAATAGCTATCAAATTTATATCAGCTTTTCCCATTACAAGATCAATTGTTTTCTTGAAGAGAATTGGGGTGGGTTTTTCACCCCAAACGGGAGTGACTCTGCAAGCTGCAGGCAGATCTCATCCTGTACTTTGGAATTTAACAGGCATATAAACAAAAACTCATTATTAGCAATTTGTTCATTTATTTTGGTTGTTTATCCCTGTAATATTTTTTAATTTCTGCAGCTTGTGACACCTCTGTCCCCTTACGTAGGTCAATGGGATGACGAGCTGCAGAAAGAAGCCCTTTCAAAAGCCTGATGATTTTTCCTATGTTTAATCTCATTTCTTTCTCTTTATTTATTTATTTTTATTTATTATTTTTTTTTTATTTATTTTTTGCGGTATTGGGGATCGAACTCAGGACCCTGCGCTTGCTAGGCAGGCGCTTATTCCACTGAGCTATATCCCCAGCCCCTCATTTCTTTCTCAGCCACCCTTAAAAAAAGTTTCTCTCTCTTCCAAAGTAAACAAAGTTAACATCTGTTGACAAATCACCCCAGGTGGAGAGGTGAAACTCAAACATTACTTTTAGCAAACCAATCTGAATGGAGTTTGTTTTAAGGAGGGGCGACAGCTCAGCCGGCTCCTTTATCTGAATCTGTTACAGGCTCCGCCTCAGTCTCCACAGCAGATACAGCTTCACACAGCCGCAGCAATTACAGCACTATGGAGCAGCCCTCCAGGGTCAGGACCTGTTAAGCTTTTAAATAAACAGCTGCCAGAGGTAGGAAAGGCAGGAGTAGGATCAGAGCTCCCCCCAACTCATGTAACCCGTTTTACTGTGATCTCAGAAAGCAGGCAAACTTTGGATGCGAGCGCACTGAATGATGCAAGCGCAGCCAGGTTAACACAGAACAAGCATTTTAAACAGATAGACGGACAAGACAATCAACCAAATCCCAGGAGAAGTAATTTAGCCCCTCTGACTTGTTTTTTCAGTTCAGATTGGAGACTGCCTTGGAACACAAAGCCGGATTTTCTCTCAGCACACATCAGAGAGATGCAGTCCCTCCTTTAGAGGGTAAAAATCCCTGCTTACCGCAGCAGCGTTTCTCACATTTCTTCCCGGCTCCGGAGGGTGTGAATCCTTGCTGCTTGAGACTGCATCTCATGTCTGAGAGCCACAAGCCAGCAAAATACCAAGGGCCAGGTAACCAAACCTTGCTGCTTGAGACTGCTCCTCACGTCTGAGAGCCACAGGCCAGCAAAATACCTAGGGCCCTTCCCGACCCAAACCCAGTCTCCAACCTGAACCCAGTCTTGAGAAAGATAAGCCAATTAGAATCTTACCCAGTCAGATGGTTGAAACTCCATTTGTCCTTCTTTGTAGCCGCAGCCTCCAGGCCTTAGCCCTCTCCGGATGGTGAGAGCTGAATTCAGCTGGGGTGCCGAGCCATACAGGAGAGGGCCAGGGGTCCAGAGGCCAGGGCCCCCTCAAAAGAGGAATTCACCTCGGGGTATCCTGGACGAGCCCCCAAATCGTTGTAGCAAAAATCAAAAATCAGGTCGAACTCTGCATGGGATCAAAAAACTCATTCAGAACAAATGGATTTTTAATTAATTTTAATTTAGGATCAATTTGGACCGGTCACTGCCCCCCATTCCTAACCAGAGAATGTGACACTTAACTGCCTTTGTTCTCACCTTATATACATTTTTGGTTTCCATGGTAATAGATTGGAATGTCTAGGCCTGGCCACAGTTGTTTACCTTGCACCATGTGACCAGGTCAGGCTCTGGCCATAATGATATATATACTTTAACAATTCAGGCAAGGAGAAGAATTCCAGGACAAAGTCAGAACTGCAAAGTTAACCCTTTACAACCCCTCCAGGATGTTTCTCAAGACACATTTTGAGGCTTATCTATCTTAAAATGATGTGCTAAAAGTCAATGCCCATTACAATGTGAATTTGATTTATTTCATTTATAAGTATGGTCTCTAGTTCTATCCATTTACCTATAAAAGCCTCAAGTTTATCCTTCTTTATAGCTGAGTACTACTCCATTACATAAAAAAAACCACATCTTTTTTTTAATCTGTTCCTTAGTTGGTGGACATTTGGGTTGTCTCCAAGATTTAGCTATTACAAATTGTGCTGCTACAAACATGGATGCACATATATTGCTATGGTACAATGTTTTTAATTCTTCTGGGAAAATACCCAGAAGGGGAATGGCTGAGTCAAATGGGACCTCTAATCCTAGTTTTTTTAGGAATCTCCACATGATTTCTACAGTAGCTGTGCCAGTCCACTCTCCCATCAACAGTAGAGTTCCTTTTTCTACACAGCCTCTGCAGCATCTGTTATTGGTTGATTTTTTTGAGGCTAGTCATCCTTTCTCAGGTGAGATGGAATCTCAGTGTTGTTATAATTTGTATTTCTTGAATGATCAGTGATGTTGAACATTTTCACATATATTTATTTGCCATTTGTATTTCTTCATCTGAGAAGTGTGTATTCATCTCATGCTCAGTTTTGGATTGGGTCTTTGAATTTGGGGGGCTCTCATCTTTTTTAATTCTTTATATGTTCTAGATAGAAGTCTTTTGTCTGAGGGACAGTTGGCTAAAATTTTTTCCCACTCTGTGGGTTTTGTTTTTACTCTGTTGGTGATTTCTCTTGATGTGCAAATACTTTTTAATAAGATGAGATCCCACTTGTTGATTATTTGAAATACTTCCCATGGAGTTTGGTTTTGATCATGGTTTCTTTGCCCACTCCTATGTCTTTAAGATTTCTACCCACTTTCTCTTCCAGTAGATTTAGTGTTTCTGTTTTGATATTTAGATCTTTGATCCATTTTTACTATAGTTGAGTGCATTGTGATAGACATGAGTCTAGTTTAGTCTTTGGCATGTGGGAAACCAGTTTTTCCAGCCCCATGTTTTTTAAAAATTATAATGAGCTAAAAATTTTTCAGTCAATTGAAAGTTGAGCAAAGTTATTACTAGGAAATCTATAACACAGGAAATTCTCAAGTAGCAGGTGTGATGGCACACACCTGTAATCCCAGCACCCTGAAAGGCTGAGACAGGCGGATCAAAAGTTCGAGACCAACCTGGGATAATTAGTGAGATCTTGTCGCAGAATTAAAAATAAAACAAATGGCTAGTGATACAGCTCAGTGAAAACACCCTGGATTCAATCCCTAATGCCATAAAACAAATACCAGAAATCCTAATGTGTATTTCTTTGGGTTGAAAAAAAATGATCCTAAAAATTAAATTTTTGAGTGCAAGGAACCACTTAACATGTGTTAATGTATTTAACTTCCCCAACAACCCAACTAGGTAGGCAATTATCCCATTTTACTAAGGTCCTGGGAGACTAAGTAACTTATCCCAGGTCAACCCAGCTAATAAATGGAGAGCTGAGATGTAGACATCCATTTTAGTGCTGTGCCACATTTCTTATCCTTTTTTGAGCATTGTGCCATTGAGCATTGTGCCGTATTTCTAACTATGATTTACGGTTGAGCAGGAATATTTTAAGAACAGGAGAACTGGAAGAATGGGGCTGAGACCTGTCTATGGAGCTGGTGAAAGCCCCAAATTTCCACAACAGGCAGGAAAGCTGTAGCCATCCTACCCTCTTCTATAGAGGGCTGATCTGCAGATGTGACCTCTGTGTTCTTTTTTAACCTCTCCAATAGAATGGGTATTCCCAAGCTAGACGATTTGTCCACCTCAGGTTTGGATGTCATGTTTTGTCTGAGATGAAGCAGTTGCTCCTTGGACAACCTCAACCCTGCAGCACGCAAGGAGAGCTAATAGACTTTCCTAAGTGAATTTCTGGAGGAGGCTGGAAATAGAATCTTCCTCCTTCCAGCACACCAGAACCACTGACAGCCTTCATAAAAATCCTTCATGGAATATGTTAAACTTGATTTTATTTTATTATGTGTGCTCTGTTTATGTCTTTGTTACTGTTGTGGTTTATTTTTCTTCATTCTACATGCTTCTTTACCTGAGGAGTCAGACATGTACCTCCTCAACCAGAATTTTATTGCAGGGATTTTCTTTACATTTTTGCTACAGAATTTCTCTAATCACAGCACTGTTGGCATTTTGGACAGTGTAATTCCTTTTCACGGGAGTGGTGTGCGCACTGCAGGACATTCCACAGCATTCCTACATTCTAACCTCCACATGCCAGTACCATTCATGCTCCAGTAGTGACACAAGAATGTCTCCAGACAGTGCCAAAGGGAGAGGGAAGGAGTCCACTACTCCTGACAAGAAGAAAGCCAAGCTAGCTATAAAGCCCCAGATAGCTCATTTCTACACAACCCGCTGCAAATGGCATCTACAGGATCCACTCACTGTGACTTTGAGTAACACACACATCCAGCTTCGAGCCTGCATCTGAGACAGGGTCTTCAGAAAATATTTTTTGAATGAATGAAAAAAGTAAACAGTGAATATACAATTATACTAATGTCACGAACTTGGGGCCATTGGATTCAAATAATTCACATCTTTGACTGCTTGGTTAATTTTATACACAGCTAGCTGACGTGCATTCATTCAGTTGTGTCTTTCTTTACCCATTGACTTAGAAAATGCTTATTGTGGATCTTGCTGTGCTTAGGAAGCCTAATACAATGGCTCCTCGGGTGGGCACTGTAGTTGGAGTACTGAGGTGTCTTTGCTACTCATTGGTTTTATGACCTGGGGCTCATTTATCATCATCTCTGTGCATTTTTCTCTCACTTGCAAAACAGGAAGAATGAGTACATCTAGTAACACCTTCTACAGTTATTATAAGAATGCAGTTAGGTATATAGTATTTGCCCATACCAAGTAAGTCCTACATATGCTTGTTATTATCACACCTAATTGGAAAAAGGAAGAAGGATAAAGTAAAAGAGCTGTATCCAAGCAGCTCTTATTTGAGGCAGAACATTGTGTGATAGGTTCCAATTAATTGGAAGAAAGAAGCAAGATCACATCCAGTGGAGAGGAGAAAATAGAGATGGTCTGAGGACAGGGCACATTTGAGTTGGTCTTTTCAAGGTTGGGTAGGTAAAGTAGGTGTTATGGGTTATGTTTAGATGACACCCCCCAGCCTCAAGCACTCATAGGTGGGACTTTGAAAGGTGATTGAATCATGAGGGGGTGTGGTGGGTTATAACACCCAGTTTAACTGAGTAAGCGTGGTGCTGGATGTGGGAGGCCCACCTGAGGAATGTTGCCAGCAGCAAAAGAGGCAGAACTGGAGAAGAAGAAGAAAGGCTGTTGGGAGCTGAGAAAGGCTGTTGGGAGCTGGTAGAAGCTGTAAGGAGTCACTGGTTCTTTTGGAGGAGCTCGTCATGCTGGCTTTCCTGATGAACTTGGCTGTTTTCATCCTCTGAGGAGTTCAGGACCTTGTTGGCACTGAGAATGGCTTCGGTTCACTTTGGGGGAGCTCTGGTCTTCACTTTGAGCATTGCTTCCTGGCTCCAGAGGAGAAGATGGTGCACTGCTCAGTCTCCTGAAGAAGCCTGCTGCATTGGCTTTTCTGATGGGAACTCAGCTGTCTTCTTCACTGGAGAAGCTTGGGACCTCACTGTTGCTAAGGATGGCTCTGGTACTTTTCAGAGGATTTCCGGTTCTTATTTTGCACATCACTTCCTGGCGCCAGTGTAGATCCCTCAGCCTGCTAGCACAAACCCTTCATCCTTCTAGCATAGACTTCCTAGATTCTGCCACTGACTTTTGGGCCTTCCCAGTGCAGATCCATGAAATAGGCCTGCGTGAGATATTGTTTTGGGCTATCGGCCTCCAGTGGGACTCATAAGGAGGCACTGTTAGGTGGGTGATAGGACTTCAGCTGGACTCATGCAGGACATTTCCGTGGGATCCAGGCCCTCAGCTGGATTCTTCGTCTTAGTGTGTGAACAGATTTCCTGCACTCTTTTGTATATCATTCTTTGGGTGACTATTATAAATAATCTTATAAAATATGTATTATACTGTATTTTATTGTTCACTTTGCAAATATCCCCTAAACCGTACCAGGGTGTTATAAATGAATATGATGTTAGTAAGTGGAGCCTGGTTAGAAGAGGCAGGTCACTGGAGGTGTGACCTTCTAGAATGTATCTCCCTCCCCAGTTCCTTTCTTCATTCTGCATCCTGGACACCGTAAGGTGAGCAGCTCTCCCCCACCATGCCCCTGAGCCATGCCAGTTTACCTTGGAGCCAATGGACTAAAGGTGTAAACCAAAATTGACCTCTCTAGTGACTAGAAAGTAGCTATAACAGTAAGGTAGTACCTGAGGTGCGTGTGGGGGTACACAGTGAGGCGACAGCCAGAGAAGCAAAGTTGTACAGTCATATGCAGAGAATTCTAATATTGTCTTTTTGAGCTGCAGTTTAGGGCAGTGAGGGCACAGCATGCCTGATGACACAGGTTAGGAATAGTCTGAAGCATTCTTCATGAAATTCAGTTTGTTCTTCACAGTGAAAAGCCTGAAACCTAGAGGAGTTCATTCAGATTCTAATTCATCACTTAATAGCTGCATTCTAGACACATCACATAACTTCTCCACCTTCTAGGTTTCTAACTTTAAAATGAGCAAGACAATACCCATCTCTCAGAATTCTTATGAGACTTAGCAGAAATCTTGAATATAAAGGACTTATTATAGTGCCCATAAACAGCATTTATTATCCTTCTGAAGAAGGACTGAACTAGGAGGGAATAAGTAGAATGCTAAAGGAAAATGAAGGCAAAGAGTTAAAAGAAATTGAAATGTTTCCCACCATCTCTCCTAAAATACCATGTTTTGTTTTTATTTAAGAACTTGATGCACCTTAAGAGAAGGGAAGGGAAGGGAAGGGAAGGGAAGGGAAGGGAAGGGAAGGGAAGAGGGTTGAGGATCATCTGGTACTTTCACAAAACACAGAAGATTTCTTTACAGTTTACGCTCATCTTTTTCAGATCTGATCTGTTGTCTCTGATTTCCCAATCCATCTCCCAAAATTGTCCCCTCTGAACTAAACTCCTGCAAATTCTCCCTTTCTCTCTGCAGCTACCTGAGTTCACCTGTTTAATGTGTAGAGTGATTTTACCTCTCATGAATTTCACAATTATCATTGGTTCTTCTGTTCTCTTAATTCTATATGATCAAGAGTGTCTTTGTTACTTTACTACCATTGGTGAGACAAAATACCCAATGTCCAGAATGAAGGAAGGAAAGGTTATTTAGCTTACAGTTTGTGGAGGTTTTAGTCCATACTTGGCTGGCTCCAAGGAAGAATGGCACATGGCAGAGGGCAATAGTTCATGGTGGCAGAACAGCAAAGAAACAAGAGCAAAAGGGAGGAGTACCAAAGGGAGCAAGCCTCTTTCCCTCCTTAATATTATAAGTAGGCCACCCCCACCCAGAGGATGTGTAGCAATCACATAATCTCCATGCCGTCCTCTTGCACAGGCTCAGGATGAATACAAAGTAAGCACCCTGGCTGCCTGCTGAATCACATAGCTAACCTTCTAAACTTCTCAAATTGACACAATGAACAACATCCCAGAAGGAAAGGGCATGTCCTTTTCAGCCCAGGATGTAGAACTGCTGAGTCACTTAGGCAAACCTCTAGATTCCTCACGTGGACACAATGTATCAACCATAACAAATAGCCAGCAGTTGACCAATCCTATCAGCATCTCTCCTACTTGGAAATGAGGAGAAGGGAGAGAGAAAGACCAACCTAGAATTTTCTTTAGAGGCCGAGACAGGGAAAGAGTATATGATCAATGAGTTTTAAAGCATAATTAGGAATGGATGTTCAAAGAGTTTGACAGAATAGCCTCACCAGCCAGCTTTTTTGTTGACGTGTGTGTACACAGCCAGAAAGAGCTGTTTGGATTGGAACTCTAAGATAGTGCTAGTACTTTTTCCTACTATTATACTGTCACTGCCCTCTGGTCAAAGAATGACAGGAGTACACCTGTGAGCAGAAGAAAGTTTGGGTACACCAATTCTCCATCGGCAGTGTCTCAGTAAGGAGATACCGGGAAAGACACTGCTAGAGTGTGCCTCGTGTTAGGAGAGTTCAAGGAGGCAGAGTTTTGTTCTGATTTAGATACTGTCAGGAGGCAGAGGTAATTTTATGATGGGATGTATTAGTATTTTTTCTCTAGAAAGCATAGAAACATAATCTCTGAATGCTTTAGCTATTGCTGCACAGTGCCAAAATCTGAAAATATCAGGGAAACGGTTCTCCTTATTTTTGGAGTTCCTTAAAATAATCCTCATTTTTTATATAATCCTCATTTAGATTCTTACTCTGTAAATAGAAAGTTAAGTAGTGCTATTTTCTTAGTCCAATTAGACTCATCATCCAATGACATAACTAGTATCTAGTTTTTCATGAACTGTCCTTCCCATTTTTATTTTTTATAGCCCTTTCAGAAAGTGATGAATTGTCTTCATGAGTTTGACTATAATTTGGCTTCAGACACAATTTCATACCTTCCTGGGTAGGTTTATGGTTGGCTGTATAAGTGAATTGCTTGGGCAGGGCCCTGTAACTTGGATTGTCCATTTCAGAAAGCTGTGTGACTCTTCTGTCATCTTGAGTACTTTGACTCAATGCTACATCAAGTTGTTCTTTGTCATCTCAGCTCATCATCATCTGAGTCTACTTTTTGTGGGGTAAAAATTTCCTCTTGAACTTACTTTGCCTGTTACATATTGTGCATCTTTATACATCGGACTGCCAGCTTAATTCTCCTTGTGTGATGATTGTCTTTAACAGAAATGCACGCTATGTTTCCACAAATAGATTATAATGGGCTGGTGTTCGCTGCATAGCTCTTGACCTCCTCTTGAACTGAGCATCCACTGACTTGCCTGCCTTTGCCAAGGTTACCTCACACAGTTCTGCTGTTGCCTTACTCCTGGCTGTTGGGGAAGTGGGCTTGGGATGGTTTCAGCTCAGCTATCAGCTCATATATCCCCAAAGGGTTGTAGCCAAACACAGTCCTCTCAGGAGTTCAAGAGGCCTCCCTGGGCTGGTGGACAGATGGACTTACAGACAGAAAACATTAGTCTTAAACATTTTTACATGCTTTTATCATTTGAAGGATACTAGGTAGTTTGGCATCTTTTAAATAATGGCTAAGGTTGTTTCACAATTCTTTGCTTATAATGAATCATTTATACCAATAAATCTATCCTGTGTGACACCAGATGAGTTTTTGGCACCCTAGCAGGATTCCTTTCTAAAACTGTAAGGGTTGTAATTTCAACCAGGTTCTTGCTGGATACTACAGGCCAGAGCTGCTTGACACACATTTGGCTTTCTAGGACCTCATGGGTTCTGTAATGAAAGCCAGAGCTTATCTAGCAATTCCAGCATTCGGGAGGAAAGTGGACAAACTCCCGCTGGCCAAGAAGGAAGATCGGGCCTGATCCCTGAGTGCATATGGAGGATTCCCCTCTGGCACCTCAGTGTGAAGATGAAGCCAGAGGTGCAAGAATGTAATGACTGGACCATAAGTCAGGACAGAACTTTCACTTGGAGGCTACATGGCAGCTCTGACGGCCATTCCAATAGCCAGGAGTCGTGACAGCCCCTCAGAGACAGCGGGGCACTGCTCAGCTGATGGTCATTTTATCAGGTACCCCAGGAAATTCATTTTTGTAAGGAAACTCATTCCCATAAGAAGCTGTCTGGAAGTGAGGTGGTATATAGCATAGAGTGCTTCTGCGAATGTGAACATGCTCTTGAAGCATCCCATGAAAAGCTCACCACTGAGTGTCAAAAGCATTGGCTTTAACATGTGCCCATCAAAAATATATATATATATATATATACTCTCAGGATGAGTCTGAAAAAGTAAAGACCTTGATCCTAACTAAGCAGCATTCTATCAGAGCAGGAAGATTGACAAAGTAAGGGAACAGTAAAGGCCACAAATGCCTGAGCAGGAGGGTTTACCTTCGCTGTTTACCAATCCTGGTACCCTTTGCCTTCCCTCGGCTGCCTGGGGTTGGAAATCTCCCCATCCTGACCTGTCTGTCAGCATAGTCTCCTTTTCTCCATAATGAGAGATTTCTGTGTTTTCAGATCCCATTTTCTTATATCCAAAGTAGCAAGTAAATGAGCTTATAACCAGTAGGTGATTGGTCACCCACCTCATTGTCGTCTCCAAGACAGCATCTTAACATGAAATGAAGATGGTGTGCAGGAGAGCCTGGGCGCGCGAGCCTGCGGTGGAGGGAGGTCCGGCTCAGTTCTCACTTGAGTCTCTCCACCAGGAGAGGTGTTTATCACCTTTGAAACCACAGGCAGGTTGCCTCTCAGGCCTTTGCTTTTTCATTTTTAAATTAGGTGAGTAATAGTGATATATAATATTTACCAAATGCTTATTCCTTCCCAGGCACTGTTCTAAGCATGCCACATCTATTAACTTACAGAAAACTCACAATAAACTTATGGAATGAAGTAACTGAGGCACAAAAATATTAAATACTTGCCCAGGTGGCAGAGCTAGGGCCCAGACCAAAGCAGGCCAGCTCAGACTTCATGTGCTTGCTCCCTGCACAAACTAACCCTCCACACTGACGTTCTACCTTGTAAAATACTTAGAACGTTGTAGTTCTGTAGAACTTTACTTCCTGACTTGCCTTTGTTGCCTAGAATTGCTTTTGCTATTCTAGGTCTTTTCTGGCTCCAAATGAATTTTAGGAATGTTTTCTGTAGTTCTGTGAGGTGTGCTAATGATATTTTCATTGGGATTGCATTAAATCTATCTCATAATTTTTATACTACAAAGCTACTGTGATAAAATCAACATGGCATTGGAGAAAAAACAGACTTGAGGGTCAGAGGAACAGATTAGAAGATAAGAGACACAACTCTAAACATGCTCAACCACTTTAGCTTTGACAAAGAGGCCAAACATATTCACTGAAAGAAAGATGGCCTCTTTAATGGTGCTCGAAAAACTGGCTTTCCATGCCAGACTAAAACTAAATTCATGTCTATCACCATGCCCTAAACTAAAGTCAAAATGGATCAAAGATTTAAATACTAAAACAGAAAGAGAATCTACTGGAAGAAAAAGTAGGTAGAAATCTTGAAAACATAGGTGGAAGCAGGGACTTTATGCAAAACCCAAACTGTATGGGAAATGCTACAAAGAATCAATAAATGGGATCTCATTAAAAAGTCTTTCACAACAAAAGAAATCACCAACAGAGTGAAAAGGCAACCACAGAGTGGGAAAAAAATTATAGCCAGTTGTCCCTCAAACAAAGGACTGCTAACTATATAAAGCACTGAAAAAAATCAGGTGCCCAAAATTCAAAGACCTAATCCAAAAATGGGCATCACAGATGAAGACACATGTCTCAGATGAAGAAATACAACTGGCAAATAAATATATGAAAAAATGTTTAACCTCACTGATCATTCGAGAAATGCAAGAAATGCAAAGTAAAACAATCCTGAGATTCCATCTTGCTTCAGAAGAATGGCCGTCCTCAAGAAGTCAATCAATAACAAATGCTGATTGGGCTGTGGAGAAAAAGGAGCCCTTCTCCACTGTTGGTGGGAGTGTAGACTGGTGCAACCACTGTGGACATCAGTGTGGAGATTCCTTTAAAAACTAGGACTAGAGGTCCCAATCGACCCAGTTATTCCCCTTCTGGATATGTTCCCAGAAGAATTAAAAGCATCATACCACAGCGATATATGTGCACCCATGTTTACAGCAGCACAATTTGTAACAGCCAAATCTTGGAAACAACTCATATGCTCATCAACTGAGGAATTCACCCATAAAGGATAAAGTGGAGAATTTTATAGGTAGGTGGATACAACTAGAGACCATACTCGTAAGTATAATAAATACTTATAATTAAATCAGACTCACATGTATAAACATCATATTTTCTCTGTAGCGCAAAAAGCTGACCAAATAAATAAGATCCAAAATGTACAGTAGATGTGAATTGAGCAGAAACTGTTCAAAAGAAAAGAGAAACTGATGGAAAGAGGAAAGGAAAGAAGGGAAAAGGAAAAAAATATATATAAGATAGTGAAGATAGTTATACTTCTGGTTCATTGGAAAGAAGGTTTGTGCCAATATTGTTTGGACAATATTTCATGTCTGAGTACTCTGAGTAACTAATTCAAAGATAATACACAATGTATTAATTATTGTTAGTCTCCTATTATCTTGTTTTGAAATTGTTTTTTCTCTTTAAAATAAAATCAATGAATCAATAAACAAACTCTGTAAAATACCTAGAACTGTACCTGATATACTGCTTGCTCAATAACAATCTTATTGATCTGTTTTCCTATAAAATCTGCCACACCAAAGGGTCTACTCTTACATCAGTACGTTAGTTGGGCAATTTCAGCTTCTCTTTCATAGGAGGAAAGGTATGGTAGAATCCACTGTTCTAGTCAATAAACACTTTCATTCAGCCAATCAGACCGGAATTATACAGTTCTGTGCTTATTTAGGGCCTGGTAAATACTCCAGGGTGAATCCTTCCAGCCCAGGGAAAGGTAGGAGAGACGAATGCCGATAAACTTAACATAAAGTTGGGGCACTAGGGGGCTGGGGATATAGCTCAGTGGAATAAGCGCTTGCCTAGCAAGTGCAGGGTCCTGAGTTCGATCCCCAGTACCGCAAAAAAAAAAAAAAAAAAAAGTTGGGGCACTAAATATTGCAAGAGGGACACAAAGGAAACATGTTTTCAGATCAGAGGAAAAACATTGTTCTTCTGGTTATTTCTTCAAACTGGGAAGTTTAAGTTAATGTGAGTCATGGTTGTCAGAAATACCAGGATACAGTGGAAAAAAATACGAATGTGGAGCTGTAGAAGCCAAAACCTAAGACTTGGGACTCATTATGTGGTGTGTGTGTGTGTGTGTGTGTGTGTGTGTTTTAATCTGGAAAAATGATAATTTACTGACTCCTGAGTTAATGTGAGCCTTCAAGTGAAAGCAAATGTAATAATCTCTACACGCAATAGGCAGTGTAATGAGTTTAAGACATGCTGGGATGCTCACCGTTCTCCTCTGTATTTCTTTAGGGTGGATGCAGGCATAAACTGACACCCTTAATCCTTACAGAATTGTTCTAAGCAGGGCTCTAAATATGCTCATGAAATCAGTTGTTCTTTATCAAGTGGAAACAAGTAAATTAATGCATATTCTTCATGAGAACCCATAGAGGAGTTTTTAAATGTTTAAATTAACTACAAAAATAGAAGTCTTATTTTTATTTTCTACTAGGTACCAGTAGGTAGTTGGGTGGAGAAAGTTCCTTTAGGAAACAATGTCAGAATTTCTAAGTTTTGTGAGTTTATTTAAAAATGCATGTAAGCAATAATTAGAGAACTATATTCTATTTGAAAATTGACTGGGATCCAAGAAGTAAAATGTGAGGAAAATCTGGCTTCTCTATAGTTTGCTATGTGACAGATGTGGTTGTAATTCTGCATAATTGTTTTTCCACCAAAAGCCAATACTAATCTTTTCACAGCTTCTTGCCACATTAGGCTGAGTGTTTCACTTTCTAACAATGCCATCTGAAGAGTCAGTTTTTTCTGTTTGAAAGAAAGTGGGAAGACATCCACCCAGATGTTCCAGGAAAATGCCGGGAGTTTGTGAGATCACCCTCCTACATCTAACCTGACCTACTGTATTATTTTAGCAACCTGCCTACCTCTGGCTGTTGGGCTCTTGCTCTGTGTTTAGCTCATTTTAATGAACTTGCTATCCATGTAAGTTATCTGGCTGTCCGTGGACCTCCTACTAAACATGGTAGCAAATTCAAGGAAGCGTGAATCGTAGACTTTATAAGTCCCCAATTTATGAACATTTGAGTCGCCAGCTTCCACAGATACAGATGGACTTTGCATTCAGAACATTTGTAGATGTGAACAAGTCATTGAAGTAGCTCCTGTGTCTGCTGGACATTATCGCAGTTTTACTGCCGTGTACTCACTGTGCCATGCACTAGCGTAAGGTGGTACAGCGCTCAGTCAGAGCCTAGGATGTCTGGAAGGAAGGGAAGCAGTGGTGAGGTGGTAAGGGTTCATAGGAAATGCAAAGCAGTAACCATGGAAACAGAAGTGAAAAGAATTGAGATTGGACCAAGGTGAAAAGATAGCACTGGACTACCACTGTGAGGTAGTTGTAAAAGTGAAAATAGTTTATTTACCGTATTTGTGTGGGGGTTATTCTTTACATTACATATTTGTGTCACATGTGTATAAGAGTCATTGTGTGGAGTTTATGAGTGAATCCAAATTACAAACATTCTCCCCGAACAGAACTCGTTTGTAAATTGGAGCCTTCCTATAATACGTAAGTGATGATAAAGTATAATGGCCTTATCCATTGGTGACTTGGAAATATAATTTATTTAGAAGTAAAATCTCCTGAGTAAACTATGTGACGATCTCTCAGTGGGGAAGAACTATTTCTTGTGTGCTATAGTATTTGCTTTGCTTTTTTGACTTAAATCTCCCGCTTTATTGTTTCCATGATTTCTGGTTGGTTCTTTTTTTGCCTTTCTTTGTTCATGTTATAAATTATCACTTTTTCCTTTAAATCCCCAACATGAGTGAAAATGACGATTAAAATGGCCATTACCTCCAAAATATAAAGGTACTATTTCATTAATAATTACTGTAACTTAGTTTCCAAGGTCTTTGTTTCCAAGGTCTTTACAAAGATATAATTGGGGCTGGGGATTTAGCTCAGTGGCAGAGCCCCTGCCTGGCAATCATGAGGTCGTGAGTTCAATTCCTGGTACCCTACTACAAAGATATAATTGGAGGTGAGATTTTTCAGGAGAGTGGCCTAATGATATAACATTAGGAGTGCTTTATTTCACTATTGATTAGCATTCTGGGATAGGGATCATGAGAGTGTTAGCAAAGGTCAGAGCAGAGAGCAAGGAGAAATGTCTTCTGGGTAATGTTTCCAAGTATTTAACCTCCCGGGATGTGCAGCTTTGTCTTTTGGAAGGAGTAGAGAATCTGGATCAAATTGGCTGGAGCAATGAGGGGATTAATTAGTTCGCATCACAAGACTACCTGAGGTAGGACAGTTCTGGGTACAACTTGTCCTGATCTGTCTTTGCTTCTCTGTCATCCCCGTAGCCCTGCCATCTTCTGGCCTTACCCTCAGACTTGTAATGAGAGGCTGGAGCAATCCCAGGCATGCCACCTCCAGGCATGGCAGTGAGAGGAGGCACTTGTTATGTGGCAAACAATCTGGCCTAGGTTTTATGTCCCTACAGCTTCACTACATGTGCTCAATGTAGAACTGGTCAGATTTTATTCTTCATTCTTATTAGATTCCTTTGGGGTTCTGTGTTTTGCTTAGTGTGGCAAACATGGAAAGGAAATTTCTTGACTGGTATTAATAAATAATTTCATTTAATATTCTTGTTACAAGGTCTTTTTTGGAAAAGAAAAGAACTGAGAGGGCTGTGGTGAAATTCAATGGAATACAGGTCCAAATATAGAAAACTAGTGCTTTCTGAAGTAGCTTTTTATGTTAAAAAAAAAAAAAAAGGATGGGAAAAGGATAGTCTTTTAATTGACCAGTTCCAAAAGGGCTGAAAAGTGAAAGGCTTTTGCTTTCTTTTACGTGTCTGGAAAATCTTAATTCTTTCTTTCAGATAGGGAGGCCTGGCAGCATGAAGGAAAGAGACAAATTCTCTTTTGCATTTGGTAATGAATGCTTTTTGGCATCTTGTAATCTGGCAGCAGGCTGCATGTGAATTACAGATTACTGAAAGCTGTGACTAGTGTAAACTCGTAACAGTCATACAACTGTGAAACTCACTGGTTCAAAGCCACTCCAAACTAGTCCTTTACCGTGTGCTTCGTAATATGCTTTGTTTCTTTGTGTGTCTTTTCTGTAACATGTCTCAGAAATGCCAAAACGGACCCCCACAAATGCCTCAAAATCTGGAAACTGTGCTTTTCTGGCCAACTCTGGTTTGCTTCAGTAGTGTTTTGAAGACTTTCAGTGCTAACTGCAAACATTCATATACCAAATTCCATGGGGCCTTCATCATTTTTAATGTGAAAAGAATCTGGTTTTAGTTTCTTTAATCTTTTATGTCCAAATTGAGTCCAGAAGATGAAACCGTGGACCTGCATTTACTAACTAAACACAGCACGGTTGATGGAGGAAATATAAGGAGACTCTACACAATCAGATCTCTAATGTATAACTTCTTTTACTCTTGAAAGGAAGAGGTCTGTATAATACAGGAGAGAAGCACTGGTTTCTGGTATTAAAACCAGTGCAATCAGGAAATAGTCTCCGAGGCACAGAGTCGATTTATTTGAGATCTACATGGAACAGTAGACTTGTACAAAAAGATGGATTTTTTTTTTCATTTTGCGGTACTGGGGATTGAACTCAGGACCCTGTGCTTGCTGGCAGGCGCTTATTCCACTGAGCTATATCCCCGGCCCTTGTACAAAAAGATGGGATCAGAGTTGCTTTTATGAACCTCACTGAAATAAGAGAAGAAACGCTTTTCACATGGCCCACTTCAAGGCTTTGACATTATGCTTCCGTATTTACTATTTTCTCCAATACAAGGTTCTTAAATTTATGATATGGGACTGCCAACAGGGTCTGCATTAGGAGTGGGCTTCAGAAACACTGTGGAACTCTGAAATTTTGACTTTATACTTCTTGGTAGGGAGACTTTAATTTGCACCTGATTCTGAAAACGGATGACTTCCTCTTCTTCTTCTTTATTGTCCTTTTGAGACAGAGTCTCACTATGCAGTCCAGGTTGGCCTTGAGCTTACTTTTTAGCCAAGGCTGGCCTCAAACGCACAACAATCCTCCTGCCTCAGCCTCCTGAGTGCTGGGATTACAGGCGTGCGCCATCACACCTGGTTCCATTGCCACTTCTTAAGGACATATGTTCAAGAAATTTTGAGCCTTTTCTGTGAGGTTTCTTCTATAATGTAGAGCTGTATATGAAATAGCAGGCCAGGCACCATGGCTCATGCCTGTGATTCCAGCTACTGTGAAAGGTGAGGGAAGAGGATTGTAACTTCAAAGCCAACCTAGAGAGCTTAGAGACCTCTTATCTCAAAAATTTAAAAAGATAAGACTAGGGATGTCCATGGTCCTAAAAATCAATCCCTAGTAGAAAAAGAGTGAATTCTGTATATATTTAGCTTATATTTTTCTCTTTTATTTTATTTTTTTTAATTTTATTTTAAAGACAAAAGAATGGAGACATATGAACCAGAAAAGCCATAAACAATACAGAAAATACAAAGTTATACAGAATATAGTAGGGAATTAGAACTGGATGTTGTATTACATAGTTATCTTCACGTTAGTTAACACAAAAACATTAAAGGAAATACCAAATTGTAGATAAGATAGTAGGGAATTTGCACTGGATGCTGTATAATATAAAGTTATCTTCACTTCTGCTAATACAAAAACGACTGAGGAAATACAGAATTATAGAGAACATAGAAGGGAATTAGCTCTGGATGCTGTCCTACATAATGTTACCTTCACCTTTGTTA
>PVLD010009655.1:0-75641 GCA_004027595.1 Dinomys branickii
CCTCCTGCCTCAGCCTCCTGAGTGCTGGGATTACCAGTGTGTGCCACCATGCCTGGCTATTTAATGCTATTTTAAGTGGTATTTTTAGAATTTTAATTTGGTTGCCAGTATACAGATACAATTAATTTCACTCACTGAACTATCATGCAAGGTCACTAAACTCATACATTAGTTCTAAAACATTTTTGTAGCTTCCATAGCATTTTTATACGATAATAATATTCTCTATGAATAAAGACAGAATTATTTCATTCCTTTAAAGTGAGATGCCTCTTTTTTCTTTTCCTACCTTAGAATAGCTAGACCCTAAGAGTGAATAGATGTAGTGAGATAGGACAGCCTTATGTTGGTCCTTACCTTAAAACAAAACCCTCCAGTTTTTTCCTGTTAGGTACAACTTCTGCTGTGGGTTTACAGAAGGCAAATCTTTGTCAAGATACATTTCTCAGCACTCAGTAAGCTGAGGCAGGACGATCACTGCAAATTCGAGACCAGCCTGCTCTACAAAGTGAGCTCAAGGCCGATCCAAACTGCATAGTGAGACCCTGTCTCAAAAAAAAAAAAAAAAAAAAAGATGCGTTTCTCTTCTAATCCTAGTTTTCCTAAACAGGTTGAGGCAAATAAGACAAGCAAAGTATTCATTTTGGTGTAAAATTTAGGGGTCGGCCACAAAAAATTCAACCATCAACATAAATATCTTCATGCAATATATTTAAAACAAATATAAAAACTTACAACAAACTAAATATCACAAGTTAAAGACCAGGTCAATATTAACGATGTTTTCTTTTTACCTTTGGCTCTACGATGGCTCTGCAGGGTGCTCTGAGGATAATGGAGAGAGAGACTGTGGGCAGAGCGAAAGCAGCACGCACAAAGGCTGGAAGGGAGGGTTATCTAGAGCGCTGAAGGAATATTAAAGAGCTGGTGTGACAGGAAGAGAGGAATAGGCACAAGAGACAGGAAACACGGTCATAATGGAAACAGGGCCAGGTGATAGAAGTGACTGTAACAACTTTGGCTTTTTTCAGATGATTCAAAAATCTACTGCAGGGTTTTAACTAGAAGAATGAGATAATCTGACATGTTCTAAATAGACCGTGTGGTGGGCATGGTGGGGCACACGTATAATCTCAGTACTTGGGAAGCTGAGGCTAGAGGGTCACCATGAGTTCGAGGCCAACCTGAGCTACATAGTGGGTTCAAGGACAGCCTAAACTACATCGTGAGACCTTGTAAGAAACCAACCAACCAAACATAGAACCAACAAGCCAACCACCCATCCAACCATTGTGGTAAATCAGGCATGGTAATATATATGTATAATCTCAGCGCTGGGGAGGCTGAGGCAGGAGGATTGCTTTGAGTTCAATGCCAGCCTGGCCTACAGAGTGAGTTTAAGGTTAGGCTGATCTATCTAGTGAGATTCTGTTTAAAAACAAAACAAAACAAAAGCCATAAGACACCAACAGGGAGACTATTTAGGGGCCAGTAAAATAATCCATTGTTAAATAGTAGTTTACATTAGGCTAGTACCAGGCTAAATTCAGAATATATTAAAACACAGGGCCAGTAGGATTTGTTGGCAGGACTGCTGATGGGGAAGAGGTAGAGTTGTAAGATTCCAGGATCACTTCTTGGCTCAGGCAATTAGAAACAAAAGGCTGAGGGAGGATTAGATTTTAGACAATAAAACCCAGAGTCTGGTTTTGGACATACGAAGTTTGAAACGCTTATCAGACATCTAGGTGAAAATGTCAAGCAGGCAGCTGAGTAGATGAGACTTACCGTACATTTGAAGCTGTCAGCATAAAAATGAGAGCGGAGCTGATAGCAAACACAGTGGGTGGGACAGAGACTGAGTCTGAGAACTAAGCCCTGGGGCACTTCAATGTTTAGAGGTGGAGAGATTAAAAATATGCAGCAAAGGAGACTGAGCTAAAGCATACATCAAGGTGAGAAGGAAAACAGTATCAGGGGAATGGGATATCCTGGAAGGAATGTATGAAGGGGACACTAATCAAATCTGCAGAAAGGTGGAGCAAGATAAAGAATGAGGACCATCAAGAAAATAAGACTGCAATGTGAGCTGAGGACCATGATTGAGTCCCTGGCTACACACACACACACACACACACACACACACACACCCACCCACAATCAGAGCATGGGAAAAAATATTTGCAGATCACCAAGCAGATAAAGGACTTGTGCCCAGAACATGTAATGAACTCAACAATAAAAGCACATCCTTAACCAGGACTGGTGGCACATGCCTGAAATCCTAGCATTCTGGAGGCTGAGGCAGGAGGACTTGAGTTTGAGGTCAGCCTGAGATACATAGTGAGTTCAAGGCCAGCCTGAACTAATAGTGAGAACCTGTCTCAAGAAAACAAAACCAAATTAAAACAAAAATACCTCCTCACCCCTGCCAAATCCTAAGTGAAAAAGAGCAAAGGATCGGAATTGGTATTTGCCCAAAGAAGAAATACAAGTGGTCAATGGGCACTTGAAAAGATGGTCAGAGTAAGGAGTCATTAGAGAAATCAAAATTAAAACCACAGCGGGTTGGTACTTGGAACCCAGCAGGGAACACAGCAGGATGGCTATGAAAGAGACAGAGACACAGGCACAGGGTTCGGGGTCTTGAGGTGGACAGCAGACGACTGCGGAAGAGATGCAGAGCAGGCTGCGGCCTCCTGGACTAAAGCACGGTGATGGTGAGCTGAATTCTGAAGATGAAAGTTATACTACAGAAATCTCAACTTACAGAATAAGAGAGGGTGGGACTCACGGGCATGGTGAAACCTGACTGTAATTCTAGCCCTGGGAGGCTGAGGCAGGAGGATTTCATAGCAAGTTTGAGGCCAGCCTTCATTATATAGTAAGTCAATATCTCAAACCAAACCAAACCAAACCAAACCAAAGAGGATGAGATTATTAGAGAAACAGAAATCTCAGGTATCTTAGCAGATGGACCACAAACTGAAACACAGGCTAATGCAAGTACATGTGAAGAGTGTCCTACTGGAATTCCATTAAATATGTGGAACAAATTTTAAAAATGGTATAAAAAACATTCACGACAGAAAACCTCAGCCTCAAGATTTAGAAGAAAAAAGAAAAAAACTCTAGAAAAGATCAACTAAAGAACAAAAAAGAATCTCACAGTCCTCAACAGAATCCCAGGATGGTGTTTATTCAGTGCTTCTGAGCAATGATGGAGGCCAACTTCTGCCAGAAAGAAAAAGGTGGACAACTGGGCCATGCGAGGAGCATAGATTCTGGCTGTGGTGGAACAGCATGCTGAGGAGCGGGAGAACTCAGGAACTTGCTAGCGACAGGGTGACTGCCTGCCACCAGTTTATAAAGTGAAAAAGGAGGCTGAAAATTCATACGCTCAAACACAAAAGGAAAAATCTGCAAGGTGGTTTGCAGTAGAGAAGAGACAGGAAACCCAGTGCCACATGGGATAATGTGTAACTTGGTAAAGTTCTCCACGGTGCGCGCAGACTTGCATGCTCACTGATGCTTAGATAACTACATCAGAGAGCAGACAGCGAAAAGTGAGCTTAACACTTGGGACTTCGGGGCTCTTTTTCCTTCCAAGAGATGCATGCTATCGAAGCGCTTTGTCATTTCTATAAAACAATCTATGTACACACAGGAAAAAGGACAGTGTTTTATTTTATTTTCATTTTTAAACCTAAAAATTTTGGTTTTCTTTCAGTCAGGGTCGTGCTCCATTGCTCAGGTGGGGCTCTAACTCCAGACCCTCCTACTTCAGCCCCCCAAGTCCTGGGATTATGGGCGTGCACCATAGCACTCCTGGTTTAGGGTTTTCTTTATTTGTCTAAATTTGCAATATAAAGCCTTGAGTTTCCTTTTTCTCTACTTGGTGTTGGATGGGGTGTGAAATGACTGTACTTTCTTATATGTTCTTGACAAAACCGCATTTTTTCCAGCATTATGTTTCTAAATTCCACTTTTGTTTGTAATGGATTAGTTATAATTACAAAAAAAACTCAGTTGATATTATTGCCTTTACAAATGACTTTAATCACTTTAATTCTGTAAAGACAATTATTGATTTGTTATTGGAGGCAGTAGTTATTTCATAGTTACACAGTAAAAGCCATTGATTAAATTAATTAATTGATTTATATATTGGTACTGGGGATTGAACCCAGGGGCTTCACACTGCGCTACATTCCTGCTCATTTTCTTAATTATTATTTGTTTACTTTGAGGCACTGGTAATTTAACTCAAAGCCTTCACACTGAGCTACACCTGAGGCTCTTTTTAAATTTTGAGACAGGGTTTCACTAATTCACCAAGATGCCCAGTGGGGGTTACATTTTCATTCTCCTGCACAGCCTCTGAGTGCTTGGATTAGAGGTGTGAACTGCAGCGCCCCAATAATTTTGTGTACCCTTAGGTGAAGTAATTATAACGAAAAAGGACAGAATATAGCATTTAGGGGATGATTTAAATTCAACTCTGCCTAGAATGTCTTCCTAAGTAGCTTTAGCCATTTCATTCTTTAAATTATGAGATGGCTCTTAGAGAAGGTAGTATAATTGTATTAATCAGCTAGCCATAGCTCAAGACAATATAATTTAGGATCATCTAAGAACTGGTTTGCTTTTACTCCTCCATTACTCCTTAAAAGATTAAATAATAATAAAAATAAAGCCAGACATGGGGACACACAAATGTAATCCAGGACTTGGGGGCTTGGGGCAGGGGGGGTCACTGTGAGTTCCAGGCCAGCCTGGGCTCCATACCAAGTTTGAAGCCAGCCTGGACTAAATATTAAGACTCCAACTCAAAAAACTAAAAAGAATAAATAATAAATTTTTAAAAAAGGATGGACAGTAACAAGTACTGTTAAAGATGGAATGCTTGTACCTTTCTGATGTGAATATAAAATGGCATAGCTGCTCTGGCAAAGTGGTTTGGCACTTTTTCAAAAAGTCAAACACAGATTTACTCTATGAACTAGTAATTCCATCTCTGTGTAGATACCCGAGAATTAAAGACATGTCCACACAAAAACTTGTAATCAGTCTTCATAGCAGCATAGAAAATGTCAAATGTCCAAGTAATAAATAGATAAACAAAATGTGATATAGTGACACAACATACTCAGCCATAAAAAGGAAGAAAGTAGCTGGCAATGGTGGCGCATGCCTGTAATCCCAGCCACTGTGGAAGGTGAGGCCAGGGGATTGCTTCAAATTCCAGGCCAGCCTAGGGAACTTATCAAGACACTATCTCTAAATAAAAAGGGATGGGGATATGTAGCTCAGTGTGAGGCTCTGGGTTCAAGTCCCAGTTCTCCTTCCTTTTCCCCAAAAGGAAAGAAATTACAGTCATCCCTCTGTCATCCCAGCACTTGGGAGGCTGAGGCAGGAGGATCTCTGTGAGTTCAAGGCCAGTCTGGGCTACAAAATGAGTTCAAGGCCAGCCTGAACTGTCTAGTGAAATCATGTCTCAAAAAGACCAAAAAAAAAAAAAGGGCTGAGGATATAGCTCAGCGGAACAAGTACTTGTGTGCCAAGCACAAGGTCCTGAGCTCCATTCTCAGTACAAAAAAAAAAGAATTTGTATTATATTTAAGATTCTTAATTTATTCCCTTGGTTTATTCTTTTTTTTGGCACTAGGAATGGAATGCTGGACCCTGAGCTTGCGAGGCAGATGCTATGCTGCTGAGCTACATCCCCAGTCCATATTCCTAACCTTAATATAGACTCTGCGCTATAAAATTCTTTCTTTTTTTTTTCCCATTCGTACAATCAAAAGGAAAGGGCAGTGAACAAGGAGGCAATGAGAGTACTCGTCTAAAAGGCAGTAGTACGGACATCTGCTTCAAGCTCTACCACCGAGAGATGACGGAGCTAGCAGTTTAAAATCTTCTCTGCCTCCTCTCTCCACCACAGAGAGTTTAGCTTCACAGCTAGTTCTTGTCCTTGCTGGTCTGCAGCTTTAAGTTAATGCAATTTTCCCCAACTAGTCAAGCTGATCAAGCCTCTTGTCTTTCTAACTTATCCACAGTAAATGCCCGAATGACTGTCCTGAAAACCTTACATCTGTAATTAACATAAATTATTACTGCAAATCATGAAGAAAGCAAAGGTGAGAACTAGGTATAGTGGTGCATGGCTGTAATCCCAGTACTTTGGGAGGCTGAGGCAAGAGGAACCCAAGTTTGAGTCCAGCATGGGCAATTTAGCAGCTTAGCAAGACTATATATTGCAATGAAATAAAAAAAAAACCAACAAAAGACAAAACAAAACAAAAACCCAAAGAAGGAAAGAAAAAGAAAAAAGAAAAGAAAGCCAGGTGTGGCACTGCATGTCTGTAATCCCAGCACTTGGGAGGCTGAGGCAGGAAAAGTTCAAGGCCAGTCTGACACACACACACACACACACACACACACACACACACACACACACGGAGTTCAAGGCCAGACTAAACTACATAGTGAGACCTTGTCTCAAAAAAAAAACTCCAAACATGGGCCGGGAATATAGCTCAGCGGCACAAGCACCTGACTGGCAAGCGCAAGGTCCTGAGTTTGATTCCTGGTACAAAAAACCCCCAGAACCCCCCCCAAAAACAAAACTACTACAAACAAATAAAACAAGACAAAAAAAGGAAAGAAAAAAGAAAAAACCAACCAAATCAAAAAGGAAAAAATGAATAAAGGATATGAGTAAGAAATACAAATAACCAGTACACAAAATATTCAAGTGCCCTAATAATTACGATAGATGCAAATTAAAGTGGCAAAACATCTCTCCCATCAAGTTACTATAATTATAAAAGACTGATAAATGCTGAGTTTGGGGAAGGACATGGAGAGACAGAAACTTTCGTATTGAAATTGTACCCACCCGTTGCCTCCAGTGTAAAATCTGAACTCCGTGATATGTTTTAAGGCCTTTGCCAATACTACCCTGCTCTATTTTTCCTCTAATCTACCCACTCCAAGCTTTAACATCACAAAGAAAAGGCCTAAAATACGTGAGGTTTTTTTTTTTTTTTGATTGCCCAGCACTGAAGAGGCATGCTGTTTTTGCTGCCTGAAACTTTTATTCCTGTTCATCTTCTCAATGTAAACCCAGTATTTTCCTGGGCAGGGTGGCACACACCTGTAATACCAGCACTTGGGAGGCTGAGGCAGGAGGATTGCTGTGAGTCTGAGACCAGCCTGAGCTACATAAGTAAGTTTAAGGCTGGCCTGCATTATGTAGTTGAAACCCTGTCTCAAAAGACAAAGAACAAAAATAAAACAAGCTAGTAAATATTTACTAGCACACCACGGAGTGAAAGTGCCATGTATTCCAGACTGGGCAAGGCGGCACATGCCTAGAAAGCCAGCTGCTTGGGAGGTTCAAGGAGGGGGGTCCCAAGCTTGAGGCCACGTCTTGGATACCTTCTTGTTGCTGAGATACAATGCCTAACACCCACAACTTGAGTGGTTTATATTGGCTTACTTTTAGAAGCCTGCAGTCCTTGCACACGGACCACTCGGGCAGAAGCAATAAGACAGGCAGGCCCGGGCAGAGGAAAGCTGTTCTGCTCTGTGACTGGCCGGAGGCCCCTCACCAGCACATCAGCTATGTTCCTCCATGGTTTAGTCACCTCCCCAAAGCCCCTCCAAAACCCTTCATCTGAGTGCATAAGGCATTTGGGGGACATTGTCCATCTGAACTTTAACAGGTCAGCCTCGGCAACTTAGGGAGATACCCTCTCAAAATACAAAACCAAGGAGCTTATCTCTGTGGTAGAGCAGGCGGGGTTGGTCCCCAGTACTCAGGGGAAAAGGTGTTATTTTTCCCAGTAGGACGGCACTGGGTAGCACAGGTGGTGAGGAAATGGTTTATGTCTCCTTTCTTTTTCCAAGAAGCTGTCCTACCTTAAGCTTCAGTTTCCCTAAAAATGTGCACGTCTCAGTAAACAGATGAGACCTGCACAGCCGGTCTGCGGCACTGCCCACACAGGGTGACTTCATCCACACCCTTTCCTTTTTCCTCTACCTTAACATCACAACTTCGCACAAGCAGTTGAGTTCTTAATGAATATGTGACAGGTAAGGGCTGACATGGCCGTCAGTGAGATATAGAAGTCAATGAAGATAACAGTTTACTGGCAAAATCTGGGAAAGGCTCTCATGCTCCAGAGATAGAGAAGTGGATTTCCCCTCATGACCTCACGTGGTCGTGGCTGGATGAAAGGCTTACAAAACTGTAGCCATGGCATTATCCAAAACAAACAGCAAAATACAATCCAAAACATCTTACCTGCCTACCTCTATACTTCCTGTTACATGAGAGATAAGAAATGTCTGTACTGAGGCTCTCTGAAACAGGATTTTTGCTGCTTGTAGCCAAAAACATATTAACTGACAAACCAAAACTGTGTGCAAAGATCTATGAACTGAACAAGGGTCCTCAACACAAGATAAGGTCCTGTTTAAGAGAATAACTAATCGTGTTTTAAACTAATTTTTTTTCATTAAAATTTTGTTAAGTTTATAGTGTTTTTAAAGATGAAAGTTAAAATAAATAAATTTAGTGCTAGGGATGTAGCTTAGTGGGATTGTGTTTGCTTAGCATGTGTGAGGCCCTGGGTTCAATCACCAGCACTGTGAAACAAAAACAAAAACAAAAGCAAAAAACGGTTTAAAGGGAAAAAGAGTTCTTGTTGAGAGAAGCAGTAACTCTCTGCTGGCTCACTTCTGCTCCCCAGGGGCACACCACTTGCCCACCTTCTGACTGAACATATTTTGGAATTGATGCATGTTTCCAAATGACATGCATGTGCCACCATGATGGTGACCACTATGAAGCAGCTCTGAGGCAGGATTTAATATTCACCAATCGGCTTTTCATGTTTATGTGACACGTGAGTTTGCCTGAGGCCTATGTCCTGGTCTAGAACAGCAGCAGACAGAGTAAGTGAGTCTCTGTGAGTCACTGGTCCCCGAGGAGGCCCGTGCTGGGCTGTGAGGTCGGGAGGCACGACGAAGGCCACAGCTGAGGACGGCTGGCTCCAACCTGATACCCAGAAGCAGACTGCGGCCGCAGCCTCTCAGTCCTGCAGGGAAGGGCCTCCCGGTGATAACACAGTTCTCTTAAATTAACACAAAGTGGTACTTGGAAAGTCCTTGAGGGAGTGCCAAATCCTGCCCGGATTCCTGCATTTTCTTCAGTATTCCCCTTCTTTGTTTGAGGACCTACTAAATATGGGTTGCCTAGAGAAGCTGGTGTTTTAACTCAGAGAATCTCAAATTCTGTGAGAGGTTGGACCCCCCTGGAGCCCCAGTCATTTCAACTGTCTCATTTATTTAAGCCTTTTCTGCCCCCTCATTTGGGAGACTGTGAGCCTGGTCAGCCCGCAATAAGGAAGGGTTATTAACCTGATACCACTATCTCTTGATGTTTTTGTTTGAGGAAGTGCTGATTTTCTACTTTGGAAGGTGATGATTCAGACCTTCCTTCTTTTTCTTCTATACAATCATATGCATATATCCTTTCTCCTCATTCACACTCTATAAATTTATAGATACTGTAATTTTGAGTAGTTCAATATTCAAATGTACATTATAATGATGATATAAACCTAGTCACATTTGACCCATTCAGTAAACTATGATTCCTTTTCCCACACAATTTTTCGCTATCTTTTTAATTTTTTTGTTTAGGGACCTATGTATTTATTCACAGGAATAGAACTGTCAACTGTCTGATTACTTCTCAAGACATTCAAACCTCTCAAGTATTCAACTTCATCTTCCTAAAGGAAGTGGCTGTGCTGGCACATGCCTGTAATCCCAGCACTCGGGAGGCCGAGGCCAGCCTGGGTGGGCTGTGTAGGGAGTTCAGAGCCAGCCTGAAATGAAGAGTGGGACCCTGTCTCAGAAAACAAAGCAAAACAAAACAAGGCATGTCCTGGGGCCTTTGGCCTTTGGCCTTTGGGAGTCTAGACTGGCTGCCCTCTTGTCCTGAAATCTCTTTCAGCTGTTCTGAGGATTCCCTTAACCTTTCCTGTTCACTCAATTTGTTTCCTGTATCATGTCTTCTATCCTGGTTCTTGTAGAGGATACCTTCCATTGTGGCTTTTTAGTATGATATGGAAGAGGTAAATTTTTGAGACATCAAAAATTTATTCTAGCCTCTATTCTTGGGTGTACTTTGTAACAGTAATAGGTATTGACTTTCTTTTTAACTTGTAAAACAAAATCTGATGATGCTTCTGAATTGACATAACTGCAAATCTCATATGACTAGGTAAGTTAGTATCAGAATTCATAATTTTTTTTTGGTACCGGCAATCGAACTCAGGACCTTGTGCTTGCCAGGCAGGCACTTGGGCCACTGAGCTACATCCCCACTCTCATAAAATATCTAAAGTGAAGTCAGTGCCTCAGGAGACTGGCATCAACCACGTCCTGAAAAAACGGTAGCTACTATGATAAAATCACATTTACATCACAAAGTTCCAATATAAATGAAATAAATTTGCCCTAAAAGAAGACAAACCAGCTAGGCACAGTGACATATGCTTATAATCTCAGGACTCCGGGAAGCTGAAGTAGGAGGATTCCAAGTTCAAGTCCTACTTGAGCACAGCTGGAGCAACCTGGCAAGACTGCTTCAAAATAAAAAAAAATTTAAAAAAAATGTATGCATCTATGTATGTATGTATGTATTTATTTAGTCTTTTTGAGGCAGGGTCTCGTTATGCAGTTCAGGCTGGCCTTGAGCTCATTTTGTAGCCCAGGCTGGTCTTGAACTTGGAATAATCCTCCTGCCTCAGCCTGGGATTACAGGCGTGCATAACCACGCCCAGCAATGAAAAATTTTTAAAACGGGCTGAGGATGTAATTCAGTGCAAGGGTACTGGGCTCAATCCCTAATACCACAAAAACAAAACCAATATACAACAAAAAAGTCAGGGTTTTTGGTTTCTCAAGTGCCTATTCCTGATTAGTTCTAATTTTTATTAATTTCTCAAATATATCAAGTAGTTTTTTTATATTTATGTTTTTTCAGTTGACTAAAAAACAGACTGCTTGAGCCGGGGATATAGCTCAGTGGCACAAGCACCTGCCTGGTGAGCACCAGGTCCTGAGTTTGATTCTTGGTACAAAAAAAAACCCAAAACCCATGAAAAAAACAGACTGCGTGAATGTAGTGTGAACTCCAAATCCTGGCAAAGTTCAAGTGATTACGTCTAAGTTTACCTTACTAAAATTTCACCTTATTGTAATCACGCAGTCCTACACACAGCTATCCAGCTTAGGGTCCTATTTACATAATTAAGAGCACACGAGACACCTGAGTAAGAAATAGGGACTCAGAAACAAGAGAAAATGAAGATATTCTTCTGCAAGTCCTCTGATGGCCCTTGGGGTCATATGTGCACGAAAGATTTGCTAGAAGCCCTTTAGCTGGAGAGTATTACGGCTTGTTCTGTCTGCTTCTCCGTTTTGTCTGTTCTCCACACTTGACCTCTAGGCATCAATGTTCAAATCACTATTGTTCAAAGAAAATTTTCTCCTTTTCTCTTTGAATGAGAAAGGTACAAGGAGAGGACACCTCACCTTCCCTTTGACTCCTTGAGGTCTTGCTGCTCATTACTTTCTACAATAAATCCATATTCTCAAACAGAACAGTCATGGCTCAACACTGGGAAAAGGAAAGACTTAAACTAAGGATTGGAAAAAATTCCTGTTAATCTCATACAACTATTTGAAAGTATCTAAAATGTTAAGCATTTGAAAGATCGAGACAGAGTACTGTACAACGTAGCATCAACTTCTATGAGAAATATTTAACAGCAACAAGTCTCGTTACTAATACTATTAAAACTATAAAACGATGGCAAAATTATTTAAAATTAGCTAAGCATGGTGATACACACCTGTAATACCAGCACTTGGGAGAGGCTGAGGCAGGAGGATCACTGTGTTTGAGGCCAGACTAGGCTACACAGTGAGTTCAAGGTCAGTCTGGACTACAGCAAGACTTGTCTCAGAAAAAATAAAATAAGTGACACTATCCCACAAGCAAGCAGCATGCCTACTGACCAAAGCTTCTTCTCCAATACCATTCTCCAATATGAGAAGCCAGGACTCTGAGAAATGGCTGATTCCAGGACTAAGGTAGGGTATATATCAAACAAGTCTGAGCAGCCTACAGCACTAGAAAGTAAGGAAATGCTCACACAACATGCACACTTGAGAACGGAGCATATACAAAGGAAATTAAGTTAAACTAAATAAACTCTGGGCTTCAGTTAATTGCAATACAACAGTATCAGCTCACTGATTGTAACAAATGTATTACAGTGGTGCCTTGGTTCATGAACTGAATTCTGTCCTCAATTCTGGTCACAAACCGAATTGGTTGTAAACCAAATCAGATTTTCCCATAAGGTCAACATTGACCCTAACCAATGAATTTGATTGCGATCAGAACTGTGGAAAGAATTAGGTTTATGAACTGAGGTACCACTGTATACCAATAATAAGGAATGTTAATAATATGAAAAACTAGGTGTGGCATATATGGGAACTCTGTATATTATTTTATCAACTTTTCTGTGAGTCTAAAACACAAAATCTATCAAAAAGAAAAAACAATCTGGATATGATAGTGTTTACCTGTGATTCCTGTACTCTGAGAAGCTGAGGCAAAATGATAGAACATACAACAGACCTTGTCTAAATAAACTACAACAGAAAATTTAAAAATAGCGATTTCCACTCCCAGGCCAGAATGAGATTTGACTAAATCAGGGTGGGTAAGGGAATTTAATGAATTAGAATTCACAAAGAGAGAGCTGCTGCACAGTCCCCTCCCCTTCCTTCAGGAAAAACCTCAAGACCTACCATCCTGGCATATAACTAGTATCAGGCCAGCTGTCCAACCACAAATGTAAAGTTGCTTACGTTTCACAGTAACGGCATCTTTGCACGTCACAATCAAGCACTCTTATGCTCACTCGGCAGCACATATGCAGAATCAAGCACTCTCATAGGTACATGGGTTAGCCAAAAATGTGAAAATGATGTTTAAATATTCTTGTTTACATGTTTGGAGGACATAGTCATCACCCTTATCATGGGCAGTCTGTACACATGTGTACTACATTCTTTTAAGAACATGAATAATCTGACAAGATAACTGGGAGAAGGTAGTTTCAAGTAAAAATTTCAATAGACTAGAGCTTTGTTTGAAAGTAAAAGTCAATAAAAATCTTTGAAGCCTGTCACACTCCAAAAGAGTACTTAGCAGAAATATACCGTCAATAAGTAATTGAGGCTAGGTGTGGTGGCACATGCCTGTAATTCCAGCACTTGGGAGGCTGAGGAAGGAGGATCACCTTGAATGAGGTTAGCTTGTGCTACATAGTGAGACCCTGTCTCAGAAACCCCGCACTCCAAAAAAAACACCTCCAAACAAAATAAGACAAAACAAAAACACGAAAAACCCCAAATCAAAACAAACAACAGCAAAACCAAATAACTGAGTCTTGGCGATGTGTAAGGAACTGTCCCTAGTGTAGAATTATGCAGTTCAGTCTCTGGACTGGCAGCATCAGCACCTCCTGGGTGCTTCAGTGCTGCAACCCCGCCCTCTAACATGTCCAGATTCTTGGTTCCTGCAGAAACCCCTGACTTTGGTTTGACTGTTCTGCATTTCCTTTATGTTCTCTTCTAGTTAAAAGTGAAAAGCACTTTCTAGATCACTAACAAAAGCAATTCAGCAGGATTCATTTCTATATACTGTGCTGCCAAATATAAGCCCTGTTAATGAACAGCACAGGGGACTAGGGCTTGGTTTGGTAAAATGATTAGGGCTCCAGGAGAAATTCAACTCTGCAAGCTGCTGGTTTTAGAAAAATTCATTTAACTGCAGCCACAGGTCCTCCCTCTCCTTGCTTCAAAATCAGATGTTTGCTCATCCCTAGCAGTTAAGATGAAGACCTTAGAGAGAAGGCCCTGACAGCAAACCACAGAGGCTGAAGACACATCTCGTTTTAATTGCATCAGCAACTGCTAAGCAATTAATGAAAGGGAGAAAGAGAGAGGGGGCACCAGGGCAAAGAGGAAAGGGACTTGTGCAACCATGTGGAAATATTTCATCCTCACCCCAGGGAAAGGTTATGTATGGCAGCTGCACAAAGCATCAAGTCTTTGCAGCAGGACTCCCAGGCCACTTTCAAGGCAGCAATAAAGCTATATAGTCTGAATCTCCTCTTGCTTACAGTTTTATATGTTCCATACTCCTCTCAACAAAGCCACCAACAAAGGTTAGAGAGGAAGAAGGCCAACAGATCAAGTGGGCGAGTTAGCCGCAAGTACCCCAGGCAGACTCTGCTTTGCACAAAGCTGGGGTATGAGGGTCAGTAAACACTGAACACTAAGAGTAGGGCTTCATTAGAAGCATGCACATACAAGGTCTAGCGCTGTGGGACAGGAACTTCATTAACAAACCCCTGCAGGGTACTTCTTTTTCAAGCTGTATCCTTATCCTCTCATGGAAGAGAAAGGCAGTATGATAAAAACTGCCAAGAAAAACCTCTTGGAAAGAGAGAATATCAAATGTGGCATTGGGTGCCAAAGAAACATCAGTACGAAAAAGAAACAAAAGCTCAAACAGTAATTAAAGCCAAGATTCCAGCTGTCATCTCTTCCGTGAACAGGGACTCTTACTCGTATCAGTGAAGGGTGGTGTTTAGGGAGGTGGAGGAAAGGCAGAAGTTGATGAAAAATGTAAGAATCTTCACTAATTAGTACAAGAAGCTCCTAAGCAGAATAATATTAAGGTGCTCTCATTTTCTCCCTTGCTCACCATTCAATCACAAGAATCAGAGGCCCTGGGTTTTCAGCAACAACCTTGCTTTTAAAATGTTCATTTGATGCAGAGGTCATGCCAATGACCCTAGTGTAGTGCTTGACAGAACATAGCAAACTGACATAACATGAAGGCAAAATGAAATACCAAATGCACAAAGCTTAAGTAGGCAGATTACTGAAGGCAAGCTCCAAAAGCACTGAAAGTTGGACAACTTTCTGTGACGTACTCTACTGCAGAATTACTTGCACCATTATTTTAATACAGATAATGAGTCAGTGAAAAATCCATGGGATTTCCTGCTTGATGGCTGCTATTTAGGAAAACAGCAGCAACAGCAGCAACAAATGATCTAACTTTTTTCAAGCTCTTAGCAGATCTGATTTCTGTCTACCTTCCTGTTTCATATCCACTCTTCCCTCTCACTCCATCCTGTCATTCTACAAGTGCTTATTTAATGACCCCTATATGTGGGCACTGTTGTAGGAACTATGGATGCACTCAAACCTGCCACGTAACAGTTATTCAATTATGTCTTGCAGGTAAGAGGAAGCTGAAATCCAGGTCATGCTTTCCTAAGTAAACTGCATGTCCTGGAGTGGGGTTTTAACGTTTTAGATAGTAATCTTATTTTTAGTTTGCTGAAAGAATGTCAGTGTCCCTAAGAAAGACTAAAGCAATGAAACAAATCAGACAAAATCTCCTGTCCTCAGGTAGTTTACATCCCACGGTGGGAGATAAAAAGCAAACATATGCTAGAAAGAATTATAGAGCACATTAGACGACAATGAATGAGAAAATAAGATAGGGAAGATGAAATGAAGTTTGTGTGGGTGTGTAACTTTGAATACTCAGGGAAGGATTCACCATTTGTGTTTACGACTGTATCAAACCCCTTTCCTTTTAGGTTTTTGCATTTACTATTGTCTTTACCAACTCTTCCCTAACACTTGTCCCACGTTTTATGTGGCTAACTTCTTATCTTGTAGGGTCAGTTTCAATGTTACCTTCTCAAAGGACACTAAGGAAGATAGTAACCAGTATCTCTGGGCATTCCTAACCCAATACTCAACTACATACAATCAGAGACTCTTATCTTGTTCTATTTCCTGGCTTAACTTCTGTTGTTCAGGTTCCTCATTGTAAAAGTTAGTACTTAACTTACAGGGTTGCTATGAAGATTTATTACAACCACCAGCCTAATAATATAACAATAAAGTGATAATAGCAACTATTACTTACATAGCGCTCAGCATGTACCAGGCATCATTCTGTGTTCTACATTTACTATTCTATTTAATCTACTCCCTTAATACATTTAAAATGCTTGGCACATGGGAAACAAACGTCGGGCATATTCACTGTCATCAGCGCTGAGTCAGCCAGTGCTGCCAGCTGCCGTGAGGTGCCTCAGCCCTCCACCTCTCAGCCCTCCACCTCTCAGCCCTCCACCTCTCTGCCTCACTGTGGGGTCTATGCCTCAGAGTTCCTTGTTTTCCCTCCAGGTTTAACACTGCTTCCTACAGAAGCGTTTTATGTACTGACCTTTGCACTCTGTAAGATAATCTTTCATTCCTTGCATCAGCACAGATTTTAAAAATGAAAAAGATGTGACTGCCCTCACGGATTAGGTTTCTAAAGTCACTGAACGCTAACTCAGTGGTGTGGAACTGGAAGTAAAAATCCCTGGATTCAGACAGCCAAGTATTAGTTTACCCAAGCCCTAGAATTATTCTTTTACACATTAAAAAATGAGATGACTTGCTTACTACTCATAGTTTATTATGCACCTGGAACCTGATCTCCAGCACTTAATTCATTACTCTACAAAACCGCCAATTCCAAACGGTCATTTGCAGAATTAGGAAGCTGAAAATGTTCATTACAGAGGTGTTTCCACAATCAATTCCAATGCTACCTAGTTATACAGTCTGAAACAAACTCTTGGCTTTGTTGGAAAAGATCAATCCGGAGGAGTTAAGTATTTGTAGAGGCATCATATTTGAAAGTTATATAGAAATAATCTCATTATTATAGGGAAAATGTCCATCAATGCGAAATTCTGAGTTAAATATAAACTCTAAGGTGGTATTACAGTAAAATTAATCCTGCCTATAGTGGGAGGATAAAGTATGATTCACACTTAGAGCTGCCATTATTTTTAGGACTCAGGCAAATCACTTCTCCTCCCTAGAACTCAGTTCCTAAGTATGGAAAATAAGAGGGTTAATCTAATTGTGTCTAAGGTCTTTCCATTACTAACAATCTATGATTTGAAGCCAACTAGAGAACAGTATATAATTTAGGGTCTGCACATGGCTCTTCTCTCCCCCTCCCCTCCCCACCTCCCTTCCTTCCTTCCTTTCTTCCCTCCCTCCCTTCCCTCTCTCCCTCCCTCCTTTCTTCCCTGCCTCCCACCTTCCCTGCCTCTCCCTCTCCCTCCCCTTCCTCTCTCTCTCTTGGTCTTTTTGAGACAGGGTTTCCCTATGCAGTTCAGGGTAGCTTTGAGCTCATTTTGTAGCCGAGGCTGGTCTCACACTCATGACGATCCTCCTGCCTCAGCCTCCTGAGTACTAGGATTACAGGCTTGTGCCACCACGCTTTGCCCTGCACATGGTTTTCAGTCTAAATATGCTCTAGCAAGATCAAAGCTAATGTCTGAACGTGCTTCTGCTTCATGTGTTAGCACCTGACCCTCACTGCCACAGAGGTGGGCCCTATGGGTGGTGACTGGCTCAAAAGGCCCCTCCTCACATATGGATTAATTTACCCATGAACTGATGGTTTATCATGCCAGTAGCTTTGCTATTAAAAAAAAAAATGACCTCTAGAAATATGAGCTGAAAAAAATCAGTTATTTGTAAATTAAATTAAATCATTCAGTTATAGAAACAGAAAATGGACCAACAGTTTGATATGGGTTTGGAGAGGGAGAAGAGACAGTTTGTACCGTCAATTACTAAAGTTCACTGTTAATGATTTACAACAAATAAATTCAATAATTAACTTATGAGTAGCTATCTTGTATGCGGGCTGCTTAATCCTGAAAAACTACCTGCTGCAACGCCTGGCACATAGCAAGTTCTAAAATTTGTTGAACGTGAGCATGGTAGCACAAGCCTGTAATCCCAGCAGTCTTGAGAGACAGACAGGACGATGGCAAGTTCAAGCCCAGCCTGTGAACCCTGGCGAGATCCTGTCTCAAAGTAAAAAATTGGAAACTGAAAGTGTAAATAAGGACCAATATATTGGGAAATGAGAAGAAGATATTCAAATGAGAAGAAGAACAAGGGAGGGGGGAGGGGAAAGGAAAGAAGGCACAAGAAAAGAGGAAAGAATGGAAACAAAGCTTTTGTAAATAAGGAGAGAAAAGGGACTGAGGGAGGAGAGGGGAATGGGGGAAAAAGCAGCAGCAAGACATACAACATCCAGGTACAAATTCCCCACGATGAATGTTATCATTGTGTATATCTAAAATGTACCAATAAAAAAAACTGAAAAAGAAGCCAGGTGTGGTAGCGCACACCTGTAATCTCAGCACTTGGGAGGCTGAGGAAGGAGGATCAGAAGTCTGCGTTCAAGGCCAGCATGAGCTACATTGTGAGACCTGACTCAAGGAAAAAAAAAGGTTGTGGATATAGCTCAGTGTGAAAGCCCTGGCTCAATCCCTCATACTGGAAGAAATATTTTTTTAGTTGAATGAAAATGTAAATGAATGGACTAACCAATCAGATATGTTGATTTCTTGCAAGCAGGTTCTCCCATAAAAGAGAACTTTTGTCAGGCACGTAAGTGAATCTCCTGGAGTTCAGCTCTGCCCCCAAATAAATAGGTCAGATATGCCACACATAATGTACAGTACTCACTAATTTAGAACATAAATAGTGTGCATGAACACAGCTTGTCCCCACCCTGACTCATCTGGGGTTAATTCCTCAATGTGGCAGTATTAGAAGATGGGACAGAGGGGTGTCTAGGTCAGGAGGCAGAGCCATTGTAAGCAGATTAATGCTGTTCCACAGGAGTAGCAACTAGATTAGTGAGGCCGTGGATGGTTATCTTGTTCTTGCCAGATGTACTAGTCTAATCTTGGACTTCCAGTATCCACAGATATGGATTAAATAATCTTCTTTTCCTTTTCCTAAGTTACCTAGTCTCAGGCATTCTGTACTGGCAACAGAAAGTGAGTTTATTAGTTTCTTGTGGCTACTATAACAAATTTTCACAAACCTGGAAGCTTAAAACAACAGAAATGTATTTTCATAGCAATGGAGGCCAGTTCACAATCAGTTTTCACTGGATTGAAATCAAAGGTTAGAGGGTCGTACTCTCCCTGGAGCTCTAGGAGAGGCTCCATTTCTTGATCCCTCCTGCGTCTGGTGGCTGCAAACATTCTTTAGCTTGTGGCTCCACCTTCAGATCACCTCTTCTATTTGACTTCAAATCCTCCTCTGCCTCCCTCTTGTATTTAAAGCACACCTGCATAACTGAGGGTAGTCTCTGTGTTTCAAGATCCTTAACTTATCACATCTGCAAAGATGTTTTATCCTTATAAGGTAGCATTCATGAATTTCAGGGATTAGTACATAGTTGGGGGAGGGGCTCGCCCCCCACCTTTTTCTTTTTTCTTTTTTTTAAAGACAGGATCTCACTATGTAGCCCAGGCTGGTCTCACGCTCCTGGTGATCCTCCTTCTTTAGCCTCTCGTGTGCCACCATGCCTGGCCCTTTTTTGTTTCTTTTTTTGAGACAAGGTGTCACTATGTGGCCCAGGCTGGCCCTGACCTTACGGCAACCCCCCTGCTCCCGCCCCAGGCTGGGGCTTTTCAAGCTTTACAGTAGGTAAGAAAATGGAAGGAGAACGGTAACTTAAGTCTAAAAAGTGAGACCTCAGGGTCGAGTTCTTAGGGTTCAGAAAAAGAACCGGTTTGGAGAAAAAGATAAAGGTGATTGTGAAAGAAAAATATGAAATAGAATGATTATCATGCTTAGAAAAGGGTGAGTTATACATTTAAAACAACTTTATTTAGGAAACTGGAGAAGGAAGTTTTACTTGGGAGTAGGGTAAGGTCAAAATAAAATCAGATATATAGGGGCTATTTTTTTCTGCAAGAGATTGTGATTAGCGATTATGTTCTTAGGTACCCCAGAACAGCCAACAAACTAAAGGGCACCACTGAATAATTTAAATTCTGGAGTCAAATATCACTGCTCATCGCTTGTCAAATACCACATAGATTCTTAGCTCAAGTTAGGTCACAGTTTAAATATTAGATCATTATATATATTTTCTGCTGATGTTGTATCTTCACAAACTGCGTTTATAACAGTTGTTTTGTGACTGAGTAACAAGTACTACACAAACATCAATGTAGGATGAGAAATAAGGGTGTCAGTACTCAACCTGATTCCAAAGATGGAGAAACTGTGCAGTTCCCAATAGGCACACACATCTCCCTGGTAAGTTACTGTGTTATTTAAGAATGAGATAACATTTTTCTTTCAACTTATGGGTATTATTTTGACCAATGCCCTTTATGTAGAAAATAATTAAGCTATTCAGACCTAACACTTAATAAATGGAGTCATTAGATGTATCTTTTGACCTAGGCATGCTGTGAAAACCTATTGATACATTAAGGGTGTTATGAATTCAATGACAAACAAGAACAGTAAGAACACCAAAAACAAACAAACAAACAAACAAAATAAAACCCCACAAAAACAAAACAAACCTAGGAAACACTGACATAGGGCTCTACGATTAAAGTAAGCTCCTAGAATATAGTGAGGTACATTAGACAGTGATGGCCATTAATAAATGTTTAAAGAAATGGTCAATGACTCTAACATACAGGATCTAGAAATTTAATTTGATATAAAAGATAACAAATACCACATGGATGATTTTTCTCCTCAAATTTCACCTTCTCCAGTAAGTGAAATTATTTTAAGTTATCCTACTTCAAACCACATATACCTATTCTCTATTGAATATAATTAATTTTTAAAAAGCAAAATACTATACTGTTTCCTTAAAATTTGATGAGAAAACAGATTATATACTTCTGGAGGTCACAGACAGGTCACAAGTCAGTCCGTGACAACCGCTATAGCACAGCCCACATCTGGCTCCTCTGCTCACCCTGAGCTGACTGGAGATGCAGAATCAGGTGGTCCATGACCCGCTGACACCACAGTTCCCAGCTGAATGCTCAGAGAACCAGGTATTTCCCATCTAGTTCCTGGGAGCAGAGCAAGCGACCCACAAACCCGCTGCCATCACAGTCTGAGTCTCTGACCTCTGTGCACACAGTGCAGACAGGAGATCCTCACTCAGAAGGCCCAGGAACCGCTAACACCAGGGTTCACATTTGAGCCCTTCCTGCGTGTGCGCTGGGCCACCAGAGAAATTAGAGCAAGGGTCCACGAACTGCTATCACGACGGTTTGCATCTGGACTTTACTTGCACCCTGACCTTTTGGAGGTCACAGACACAGGGGGTCTGTGATCACCCAAGCGCAGCCCACATCGGACTCCTTTACATGCCCTGAGCTGCCTGGAGATGTGGAATCAGGTGGTCCACAAACTGTTGACCCTGTAATTCATGTCCCGGTTCTGCCTATGCCTGAAATGCCCGGGGACACAGGACCACTGATCCATGACTGCACCACCCGTGCAGCCCACTTCTGGGTCATATGCATGCCCTGAGCTGCAAGGGGACACTGAATCAGATGGTCTGATATCAACTGACATCACAGTTCACGTCTGAGACCTGGGAGAAGTAGGTACACTTAACCATCTGCCGGAAGAGCCCAGACTAAGCAGTGCATCTCAGCAGACACTGAGGGGCAAGCTTAACCACCAGGAAAACTGTGTTGAGCTGCCAGAGAAGAGGGAGACTGAGTGCTCTGGCTCCAGCACCAAACATGACAAGATGAAGGACTAAAATGCAATCTCAGAACTACAACCCACTCAGAACGGGTCCAGGAGACATTGACATAGGACAATTTGTTAAACACACACCTGAGGGGCTGGGGATATAGCTCAGTGGAATAAGCACCTGCCTGGCAGGTGCAAGGTCCTGAGTTTGATCCCCAGTACCGCAAAACAAAACAAAACAAAACAAAAAATACCACACACCTGAAACTGCTGAAATGATTGCAATGGAAGTAAAGAAACAACTCCATCAGGCCATAGAAGAGAGCAGATCAGAAATAATCTCTCAAGCAGAAAATGAGATGACTATAATGATGAAAGAATTGCTCAGCATATCTAGAGAAGAAATATAAAAACAAAATAGATGAACATAAGAAACATTACATGAGCCATATAGGGATGAACTAGAATGTATGAAAGAGACTCAAAGACATTTCCAGGAAATCAAAATTTCCACTGAAAGCTCGCAAAACTGCTTGAATGAAGCTGAAGATAGAATTTCAGATCTTGAAGACAGCATGGCAGCTAGCCATTGTGAAAGGAAGGATCTCTTAATATCAATAAGGATTCAGGAAAAATCAATTCAGCAGCAGCAAAATGAGGCAAAGAGAAATAATGTCAGACTAATAGGAGTTAATGAAACAGCAGGAGGCAACACAAAGAACATAAAAAGAATATTTGCAGAAATAATAGCAGAAAATTTCTCAAGCATGGAAACAGAAACTGAGATACAGATAAATGAGGCATATAGAACTCCAACTAGTCATAACCATAACAAAACTACACCCAGACATATAATAATCAAGATCCTAGCTCTTCAGTGAAAGAATAGAATATTAAAAGCTGCTAGAGAAAAGAAAGAGATCACCTATAAAGGAAAGCCCATCAGAATCATGGCAGACTTCTCAACATAAATCATCCAACTGAGAAGAGCTTGGAGTGAAATATTACAGGTCCTAAGACAAAACAGCTTCCAACCAAGATTGATGTATCCTACCAAACTATCCTTCAAGTTTAATGGAGAAAGAAAATATTTCCACAACAAAGAGCAATTGAACAACCTCACGAGTGCCAAACCACACTTACAAAGAGTACTAAAAGATATTTTAGATGGAGAAAAAAAGACTGCAATTTCAAGAACAACAATAGAAAGGAACCCTCAAGCGCAGAAAGCAGTTGAACGGGTAGAAAAAGTAGGAAACCAATATCAGGTAAATAACATGACAACAATAAGCCACTACATATCAGTTATAACCATTAATGTAAATGGCCTCAATCTACCAGTCAAAAGAAACAGACTTGTAGAGTGGATTAAGAAACAAAATCCAATGATATGCTGCATACAGGAAACACATTTTACTCAAAAGGAAATCCACAGACTTAAAAGTCAAAGGATAGATAACAATTCTCCATGCAACAGGAACCCAGAAAAAAAGCAGGTGTAGCAATTATGTTTGCAGACAATGTAAACTTCAAACTGAGAACAATCAAAAGAGATAAAGAAGGCCACCACATACTTGTTAGGGGAAAACTGCAAGAGGAAGAGATAACAATCATAAACATGTATGCACCAAATATCAGAGCACCAAACTATGTAAGACAAATCTTAACAGACATGAAAAACCCAAATAACTAATAACACTATTGTAATAGAGGACCTCAACACCCCTTTGACACAGAGATAGGTCAACTGGACAAAAAAATCAGCAAAGAAATAACAGATCTGAACCAAATATGTGAACAAGTGAACTTAGTAGATGCATACAGACTGTTCTACCCCACAACACCAGAATACACATTTTTCTCAGCAGCACATGGGACTTTCTGTAAAATAGACCACATTCTAGCCCATAGAGCATACCTACCTAAGTGCAAAAGAACTGAAATTAACCCACGCATATTATCTGACCACAGTGCAACGAAATTTGAAATGAATGACAAAAGGAACTCCAAAAACTCCATAAACATTTGGAAATTAAATAATAACCTTCTGAACAACCAGTGGGTCACAGAAGATATTAAAGAAGAAATAAAAAAAAAATACCTACAAACAAATGAAAATGTAGATACAAGTTACCGGAATCTGTGGGATGTAATCAAAGCAGTCCTCAGAGGGAAATTTTTTTTTTTTTTTTTTTTTGGTGGTACTGGGGATCGAACTCAGGACCCTGCGCTTGCAAGGCAAGCGCTTATTCCACTGAGCTATATCCCCAGCCCCCTCAGAGGGAAATTTATAGTGGTGAATTCACAAGTAAGGAAAACAGAAAGAGAACAAATAAATAGCCAAATGCTGCACCTCAAACTTTTAGAAAAAGAACAAGTCAAGCCCAAAGCCCAAAGAAGGGAGGAGATTATAAAGATCAGGGCAGAAATTAATGCAACTGAGATGAAGAAAACCCTACAAAAAATAAATGAATCAAAGAGTTGGTCCTTTGAAAGAATAAATGAAATTGATAAACCCCTAGCCAACCTTATCAAAAAAAGAAAGGAAAAAACTCACATCCATGCAATAAGGAATGAAAAAGATGAAATCACTACAGATCCTACAGAAATTCAAAAGATCATTAACACCTACTTTGAAAATCTTTACTCTGATAGGATAGAAAACTCAGAAGAAATGGACAGATTCCTAGAAATGTACGAATTACCAAAGTTGAATCAAGAAGATATAAAAGTCCTGAACAATCAAGTATCAATTAATGAGATTAAAAATGTGATTAAAAATTTACTGACAAAGAAAAGCCCAGGCCCTGATGGATTCACAGCAGAATTTCACAAGAAATTCAGATAAGATTTAATACCAACACTCCTCAAACTCTTCAGTGAAACTGAAAAGGAAGTAATTCTCCCTAACTCATTTCTGGAGGGAGATATTATACTGATACCAAAATCAGAGAAAGACCCAACCAAGAAAGAGAACTACAGACCAATCTTCCTAAAGAATATAGATGCAAAGATACTCAATAAAATACTGGCAAATAGAATGCAGCAAATCATCAAGAAAATCATACACCATGACCAAGTAGGATTCATTCCAGGAATGCAGGGATGGTTCAATATTTGCAAATCAATTCATGTTGTACACCATATCAATATAGCCACAGACAAAAACTACATGATCATCTCAATAGATGCAGAAAAAGCTTTTGATAAAGTCCAAGATGTATTCATGATAAAAACCCTACAGAAAATAGGAATAGATGGTCTTTACCTCAACCTAATCAAATCCCTCTATGACAAATCAACAGCCAACACCATACTAAATGGACAAAAACTGAAAGCTTTTACTTTAAAATCAGGAACAAGACAAGGATATCCACTGTGACCACTCCTATCCAACATAGTTCTAGAAGCATTAGCCAGAGCTTAGACAAGAGAGAGAAATAAAACGAATAAGGATAGCAATGGAAGAAGTGAAGCTATCACTATTTGCAGATGACATGATACTTTACATGGAAGACCTCAAAAACTCCACAAGAAGACTCCTTCAATTAATCGACAAATTCAGCATTGTAGCTGGATACAAAGTCAATACCCAAAAATCAATAGCATTCCTATACACACACAACACACAGACTGAGAGAGAAATTAAGGAAACCATACCTTTCACAATAACATCCAAGAAATTGAAATATTTAGGAATCAATCTAATAAAAGAAGTAAAAGATCTATTCAACGAAAACTACAGTACTCTGAAAAAAAGAGATTGAAGAGGATTTCAATAAATGGAAAAACATTCCTTGCTCATGGATAGGAAGAACCAACATTGTGAAAATGGCCATACTACCAAAATTGTTGTACAGATTCAATGCAATTCCCATTAAAATACCATTAGCATATCTCACAGATCTAGAGAAAACATTCCTTAAATTCATCTGGAACCAGAAGAGACCCAGAATAGCAAAAGCAATTCTGGGCAACAAAGACAAGTCAGGTGGAATCACAATCCCTGACCTGAAATTATACTACAAAGCTACTGTAATAAAATCAACCTGGTACTGGCTAAAAAACAAACCAGAGGATCAATGGAACAGACTGGAAGATGCAGCCACAACTACAAACACACTCAGCCACCTAATCTTTGTCAAAGGGGCCAAACAAACTCACTGGAAGAAGGATAGCTTCTTTAAGAAATGGTGCTTGAAAAATTGGCTTGCCACTTGCCAAAGACTGAAAATAGACCCAAGTCTATCATCATGCACCAAACTCATGTCAAAATGGATCAAAGATCTAAATATTAAAACAGAAACACTAAATCTATTGGAAGAGAAAGTAGGAAATCTTGAAGACATAATGGTAGGCAGAGAGTTCATGAACAAAAACCAAACTGCACAGGAAATACTTCAAAGAATCAACAACTGGGATCTCATCCTACTGAAAAGTTTCTGCACATCTAAAGAAATCACCAGCAGAGTAAAAAGAAAACCCACAAATTGGGAAAACATTTTAGCTGACTGTTCCTCAGACAGAGGTCTTCTATCTAGAACATATAAAGAATTAAAAAACATCAGTCCCCCAAAATTCAAAGACTCAATCCAAAAATGGGCACTTGAGATGAACACGCACTTCTCAGATAAAGAAATACAAATGGCAAATAAATACCTGAGAAAATGTTCAACCTCATTAGTCATTTGAGAAATGCAAATTAAAGCAACATTGAGATTTCATCTCACCCCAGTAAGAATGGCTATCATTAAGAAATCAACCAATAACAAATGCTGGCAAGGCTGTGGAGAAATAGGAACTCTTCTCCACTGCTGGTGGGAATGCAGACTGGTGAAACCACTGTGGAAATCAGTTTGGACATTCCTCAGAAAACTAGGTCTGGAGGTCCCATTCAACCCAGCCATTCTCCTTCTGGGTATTTTCTCAGAAGATCTGAAAACATCATATCACAGCGATATATGTGCACCCATGTTTATAGTGGTTTAATCTGTAATTGCTAAATTGTGGAAGCAACCCAAATGTCCATCTACAGAGGAATGGATAAAAAAAATTGTGGTACTTTTATATAATGGAATATTACTCAGCTATAAAGATAAACTCGAGGCTTTCACAGGTAAATGGTCACAACTAGAGACCATACTCATAAGTGAAATAAACAAGAACTCCATGTGTAAGCAACGTATTATCTCACTAGTGTAAGAACCTGTAAGAGTGAATAAAAATTAGGAGGTATGACAGACACTGTGAAATGAAAGGAATGTGCTCAAAAGTAAAGAGCAACTGGGCTGAGAGAAAAGAGAAAAGAAAGGGAAATTATGTATGCATGTATACACAGGACAGCTAACATAGTTGTACTACTGACTTCTATTGCTTTACTGAAAGGAACAGTTAATGATTAATTATTTGATCAATCTTGCATGCCTCTATTTGTTTTCCTAAGAAATCACTTTGAAGATATCAATACGTAGTACAACAACCATTGACAATTTCCTATTACTCTGCCTGTAACTCTGTATTGCTTATATTGTTCTTATGCTATTTTGTAAATGGATGTCTGTTTATTAATATGTTTTTCTTCTTTTATTTTAAAAATAAATTTAAAAAAACAGATTATAAGTGTCGTCATCTACCTGTCCATTTCCCCCACACAAATGGTTAACTATAGGCTGGTGATGGATATAGTGATTAATTTGATTACTGTAATCATTAAATATCAAATGTACCTTGACTATATAATTTTAACTGTCAATATTTTTGTATTTAAAAAAGAATAGCCTTACAGACCATACATAAATTGTACTAACACATGAAAAAAGTCTATCACGGAGTGGCACAGAGGTACTTTCTCTGCATTATATTTACACTCACCATGGTAACAAAGTCCATGATTTTCTACAAGTCTGAGTTAATTTTACCAGTACTATAACATGTAACATGCAAATAATGGGTGCTAGTTCATTTTAATGATATTAGTTATGTATCTCACAGGCTTTTAGCATTACACCATGCACCTCTGGATCTCTCACTAAAGACAGGCTAGAATCCATGTAGATGCCACAGGCATCACAAAATAATCAGAGGCTTAAATAGTGGGAGCCAGAAACTTGATTCCACTTTCCAGGCTCATCAGCCAACACACACAGTCCAATACTGATGCTGCTACTCCTTAGCAATCTTGACTGATAGGAATGCGGTTTATGAGCAAGGTAGCCAGAAACTTCCTGAGAGCCACTGCTTTCAGATAGACATTTATACTGCCTTTCATAGTTGTATGTCTTCTATGCTTACATATCTCTATATATAGAAAAGGTATTTCTCAAATGCCTTTTACAGATATACAGAAATGTTAAAGATGAGCCAAGAAAAGATACAATCAATATGGTATGGTTAAAACTATGGAATACAAAGTCAGATTACCTGGCTTATAATTCTGGCTCATAAATCACCAACTAGGGAAAGTTTCCTAACTGCTTAAAACTCACTATGTTCATGTATAAAAAGAGGTTAAATAGTTCCTCCCCCAAAGAGAAGTTGGGAGGTGTGATTTAAGCATTCAGTGTCTGGCATGGAGTACAAGAACAAACTAAACCTTTTAAAAATATGCAGGAGGAAAAAGAAAAGCACATTCTGTGTACATCTATTGCATTTGCTCTTTGGCTAGACTAAGACAGTATAGAAAGACAGTATGTAACTAGCCAGCTAATGCTGCTTCCTTAACGGCACGCAGTCAGGTCAGCCTTTGTGAACACACAAAGGCTTTCCCGTACAATCTACTGCTCCAGTATTACCCAAAGGTCAAACACAAGTTCCTTTCAGAGAAGTGCTAAGGTAACACAATAACTACTGATGGCTTTTCACAAGGAGATTGAGAGCAAACAATAACTATACCCCTAGTCTGGGGAGGGGGCTTTTGAACAGACAGACAACATCCCTCTCACATATTCAGCGGCAGTACCCTCCACCTGCTTAGATTCTCTAAGCAGAAGCAATGGCTTTGGCTTTTAGCTTTCATTTGTAAGTAAAGCTGCTCCTTGAGAAAAAAGCATGTGTGGAAGAGAAAGGAGGTTTTTCCCAGGAGCCTTTCATAAGCTATCCCTAACATTTGGCAGGACTACTGCTACCATGCATGTTACTCATTCATTAACCCAACATTTATTTATTACTGCTATGAGTCCTGCATTTTCCTATTGTTACTGGGAATAAGGAAAATAAAGCAGATGGTGCCCCCACTTTCATGGTATTCTTACACTGCAGAGATCACCACAAGAAAATACCAAGAAAGGGTATGTGCTGAAATGAGCATCAAACACTATGATGTGACATCGACCACCTGGGACATTACTTGAGGTGACTAAACGAGGCCTCATAGAGGAGATGAAATTTAAACTGAAAGCTGAACTAGCAGGTGCAGGTTAGCCTGTGATCTAAGGAATAGGGCAGAGGTGTGACAGTAAGCTAGTACAAAAGGATCCCAGAGTACAAACAAGCTTCATGTATCTGAGGAACAGAAAGAAGGCTAGTGTAGCTGGAGCATAAAGACAGTAAGAGTGGTTAAGATAACATCAGAAAAGTAAGTCGGGTCAAGTTAAAGTCTCAGGGAGGTTTAGGACTTAGTTAAAAATTACACAACTTGTTTCAGCACAGCCAGGATTAAACTCAACAGAAGTCTGACCTCCTGAACTTCAAATCCATGGTCTTTCCAGAGCACAGTTAACACATTCAATACTATGAGAGGAACCTGGCTCAATGCTTTAGAGACTGCAGATGTTCATTAAATGTTTTGTTCAGTACATATTTATTGAAAGAAAAGGGAAAAACCTAAACACCTTGGCAAACCATTCTTCATTTCTGTTCTGATGGGCTATCTACACCCTGAATGCTCTCAGCGATGATTACTAGGGTCTGCAGTGGTGATCCTCAGTGTTGACTGCACACAAGAATAACCTGGTGGAAAAGTAACTGAAATGATTCCTGGATCCTCCTTGCCCAGAAATACTAGACGTATGTGGTCTGGGTTACAAAGAAATTGGGATTTTTAAAAGTTCCTCAAGTTATTCTAACATGCAACCCAAGTTGAGACCCATTGCTCTCAAGTTCCCCAAATTTAAAACAATATGAACATTCAAATAACTCTATCAGCTGCTGCTGGCCATTAGATCCATGGCAAAGGAAGAATTAAGAATGAAGCCTCGAGTGGTTGGGGTTATTGGAGTAAAGTGTGAAAATTTAAGCAAGCAGCTAAATAAAATATCTTACTACACATCGATAACAGATGATATTGAGGAATTATTATGTAGTAGAATAATGGTCAACAAATCTCTCATTTTTTACAGATTTACATTAAAAGTATTTAGGAGAGAGAGCTGGGCAGCATGGTGCATGCCTATGAGCCCAACACTGAGGGTGGCTGAGGCAGAAGGGCCTCAAGTTCAAGTACCACCTGGACAACTTAGTGAGACCCTGTCTTACAAAAATAATAAAAGGGCTGGGGATCTAGCTCTGTGGTAGAGTGTCCCTGGGTTTGATTCCCAGGAGAGAAACATCATAATGTTTCAAACTTCCAAACTGTTTACAGAAACAAACCAATAAATATATATGTACAGATAGATAAACAAATATAGCATTACTGAATCTAGGTGGTAGTTTACTTCTGCTAATTTTTCTGTATGTTTAAAAATGTTCATAATAAAAGCCTGGGAGGAGAAAAATACCTTGCCATAATGTAATTAGCCCATCAAACTTAGAAAGCTGTCTTCTTACTTTAGATGGATGTCAGACTCTTTACAGGCAGTGCCATTCTATACTAGCCCCACTGAAACAATATACAGTATAATAAAAGCCCACCATGAAATATTTTAAAGCATGTTAAGCCTCTTTTTGAATTCCACTTAGCTAGTTCCTTCTCACCTCTTTATTCTCTTATAACTGTTTAACAAGTGAAACCTGTGTGCTCTGGTTTGTGATGTTTCACTCTTTCTGGGAGACAAATTCTCAAAGCTTATCACCAAAGGCTCCCATGCTGTGAACAGCTTAAGGCAGCGTGCCATGAAACAGTCCTCACTTCTGCATGGCACCGAGAGACCATCCGTGCTCCGGATGCCGGGGTCCCTCCAGAAGACCGAGGTCCATATTCCTCGGAAGGAACAGTCTTTCACCACCAGCTCTATAAAGTGACTCAAATAGTGGGCTGTAATTAGGCTCAATCAAGGTAAAACTGGAAGAATACCGTCTTTAACACCTGAAGACTGGCCAACCCCTTCCCATCTCTTCTACACTGGCTTCACTCACACTTAAACTGTGTAAATTAAATAATCCTAATTAAATGTGTTTAGCTAACTGGATTTCAATAAATAGCTAGAACTTCTCTTACCAGTCTTTTCAATCACAACACGGCCTACTATTCTGCTATGTATTATAATCATACATACTCTGAACTACCCACAACAGTCTTCTTTAAAGTACCTATAAAATCAAGTCCACTGTCCTCACAATTCAAACAGTGACCAGTGACTGGTCGTGTTTATTTCTTTTTCTAGGGCCAGGCCACTCCAGAAGGTACATACACAAAACCTCAAACAAAGTCTTTTGAATGAATGTACAAACAAGTCAAGTTTAAGTACTCACTGCCTTCCTTACTTTAACTGAAACTAAACGGTGAGTTTTTTCCCCCAGGACTGGGGAGTGAACCCAGGGCAGACCAAGCTATCCCCAGCCCATTTACTCCTTCATTCATTGACAGGGTCTCACTAAATTACCAGGCTGGCCTTGAATTTGCCTCCTCAGACTTTTAAGTACACAGGGAGTTCCAGGCCAGCCTTCACTATACTCAAGACTCTGTCTCAAACCAAAAAACAAAGCAAAAAATAAAACATAACAACAACCCTCACTGTGAAACTTAGCACACTATTAAAGACACTTAATTCCAGTAATATTCCTATCTTAATTTTCTTCACAGATGAGTATCGCCACACCAACTCTGATCTTGGTGGTGGTTCATTTTGTTGTCAATGTTTCTAAACTTAATGAGCAATAAATTCATTTACTAAAATGCTTATGTAACTTGCTGGGCATTCTCGCCTAAGCAAATGTGAAGGGTAAATATGGAGAAATTTTATAAATTATTGGTCAAGTACTTTTATCTTAGTAAAGGAATAAGCACTTGACAAGCAAAACAAAATCAGGAATTATTAGTGAAGATGTAACTCTGGTAGAACATTTACTGAACATGCACATAACTTTGGGTTCATTTCTCAGCACCAAAAAACAATGAAAAGAACTCCACAACATCAGTGTATAAAAAGGTGTGCTAGAGAGCAATGTGCACACCAATCGATCCAAGGCCTCGTGTCACTTCCTGTCATCCAAGTGGAAGAAGGGGGGTGGCTGAGCATGACATGTGCTTCATATAGCCACTCAATTCAACCTAGGTCATACAAACTAAAATCCACACTAAAATGCACTGTACAAACTGGGCATGGTGGCGCACGCCTGTAATCCCAGCACTTGGGAGGCTGAGACCAGCCTGGGCTACAAAGTGAGCTCAAGGTCAACCTGAACTGCATACTGAGACCTTGTCTCAAAAAAGACAAAAAAATAAAATAAAATACACTGCGCCCCCTCAGTTTTAGGACCCCTGACAGGTCCTGACTTGGTACAAACTCTAGAGCTTCAGCCCATCTCCCTTTCTACTGTGGCCACCAGTCTTTTTTTTTTTCTTTCTTTTTTTTTTTTTTTTTACTGTGCCAGAAGATCTAGTATTTGATACTTTTTGTTAGTACATATTAGTAATACAGAGCAGTGAGGTTCATTCTGGTATATGAGTACATGCATATAACATTTTGATTATTTTTAACCCCGTTACCCCTCTCCTTTTCCTTTCTCTGATCCCATTCCCCATCTCTAAAAGTCTATCTTGTAGTTTCCTGTCACCTCCCCTTTATTTTATTCATTTTAAAGATTTCTCATCTAAGAGAAAATGTGCGCTACTTAACTTTCTGAGGGTAGCTTATTTCACTGAGCATGATGGTCTCCGGTCACCCCTTTTCCCGGTAAACAACCTGCTTTCATGCTGATAGTGCACTATGAGCACTTTTAATCTCCGATGTGCTCCTCACCCCCTATCACTGGCTAAGCAAGAAGGCCAGACTTGGCCCCCGCTTTTATGCCCAGTCCAAGAGCCTCGTGACCATCACCTTTCGATTCCACCCTTATTATTTACTTTTCCCCCCCGTGGTACTGGGATTGAATCCAGGGCTCAGGCCTGGTAGCAAGCACCCCAGCACTGAGCCACACCTACAGCCCTCTTTATTTTGAGACGGAGTCTTAGTAAGTTGCCCAGGCTGGGCTCCAAGTTGCTATCCTCCTGCCTCAGCCTCTGGAGCAGCTGTCATGTGGGTTCCATAGTGTAATAGTGAGCCCTCTGGGCTCTGGAACAGCTATCATTACAGATGTCCCTATCCCACTGGGCTTTGAGTCCATCTTTAAACCAAGGGATTTTCTTTCTAAACTGAAGGTTCAATCAAGGCAGGACAACAAGCACTTCCTGAAAAATGTACATCTTTTAAGTTCCACATCAAAATGGATCATAAGATTACGGTTCTGCTTAGAAATCATCCAGGCTGCTTGGGCATTTCTTCACTTTGCAGGCAAAGGCAAAGGTCTATAGTCAACTGCAGGCGTAATTTCCTCACAGTGTAGCCAGTTTTAGCTTTCTGTCTGAACTGTGTGTGCCAGACAACAAACATCTGAGTAGTTACTCTGGCCAGTCAAAAAGCCAACTCAGCAACGACAACACAACACAGTGAGAGCAGCACAGGAATCCATGGGAACACAGAGGACTGTGGTGCCCAGGCTTCCCAGGGGAAAACTACAGCAACATTTCCATGGTGCTGACTAGGTGCCAAGCACTGTTTTAAAAGTATTTCACAAAGAAATGTCAATATTATGTATCCTAAACATGTACTAATGAAAAAGTGCTTCATACATTTACACAGTACATCTGTAACTACCCTATGAGGGTGAAACTATCATTCTCTCCCACACTGAAGGATAAGGAAGGCAAAGCAGTTGGACATTAAGCAAATGCCAGCGATACCCAGCAACGTGGCAGAACCGAGACTGGAACCAGGTGCTCCAGAGCTCTCGAGATTTCCTCTAGAAGGAAATTTGGTACGGTGGGCTCTTGACAAGGGGTAAGGATGAAGAAAATTTCAGAGAAACTAGGTAAAGCCAGGGATCTTTACATATTGGATTAGAGCAATCAATCTCCAACTAAAAAAATCAATAATGCATGGATTACTGCAATGGGCCATGAAATGATTTCCTGGTGTCTCTGCCTTGGAGATCATCTTCCTATATGCTACTAACAGAATCCAACTGCCTAAAAGGTAATTTTCATATCACTCCCAGGATCAAAAGCCTTTAGTAGCTGTCTTCTGAGTGCGGTTCAGGCCTCTCAGCCTTCACAAACTGCGCTCCGTCTCTCTTGTCAACCTTCCCACCGCAAAGTCCTGCCCTGGATACTTGGCCCTTAGGGCAAACAACAAATGTGAAATAAAAACTGGAAAGAAATATTTTAATTTCACATTCGGTGTCATACTTCAATTTAAAAACACATCACACTTCCAAAATTCCACAATTTTGAGTGGATATGCAAAGCAGGGGATGGAAGAGTGAATCTGTACAAACAAACTTCTTTTTTTTTTTTTTGCGGTACTGGGGATCGAACTCAGGACCCTGCGCTTGCTAGGCAAGCGCTTATTCCACTGAGCTACATCCTCAGCCCCAAACTTCTTAATATGTACTTCTCAGTATTCCTTTTTCTTTTTGGTCTTTTTGAAACAGGGTCTCTATACAGTTCACGCTGGCCTTGAGCTCACTTTGTAGCACAGGCTGGTCTCGAATTTGCAATGATCCTCCTGCCTCAGGGCTGGGATTACAGGCGTGCGCCCCCACATCTGGCTCAGAGTTCCTTAAAAGCATTGCCTATATAAAAATTTCTGACCATCTATGATAGGAAGGTATATAAAGAATTGCATTTCAGGTTTGTTTAGTGATAGATATTTTAGCCTTCAGAATATCTCACATACCAAATTTCATAACTGAAAAATTAATCAATCTGGGCTATTCCCAAAACCTATAATCTCATCCATAACCAAAAATGTCAGGAAGAACTAAATTTAATACTAAATTGTTACTACTCAATGCACCTAGCTCTTGGAGCTAATTAATCTGTTTCTATCTTAAGGTTTTTGATTTTTAGTGTTTTACAGTATATTTCATTTGTTATACATTGCAGTAAGTTCTTTTAAAAGGCAGGATATAAACAATACTTTTGAAAATTCTTGGCCAGGCATGGCGACATATGCCTGCAATCCCAGCACTTGAGAGGCTGAGGCAGGAGGATCACTGCAAGTTTGAGGTCAGCCTGGACTAATACTGTAAGACCCCGTCTCAAAAAAAAAAAAAATTCTCTAAAAGAGAAAAATGGAAACTTTTGTAAATAAGGAGAGGAAGAGGGGTTGCAGGGAGGGTAGGGAAATGGGAAAAAAATAATTGAGATATATCATGTACAGGTACAAATTCCCTATGATGAATGTGATCATTATGTATACCTACAGTATACCAATAAACTTAATTTTAAAAAAACTTCTCTCAAGTAGCTAGCACAGCAGTACATGCCTATAACCCCAGTCTCTTAGGAGCCTGGTACTGTAAGGTTGCAAGTTTGAGGCCAGCCTAGGCTGTATAGGAATGTATGGGGTTTGGTACATGAAACATTCTGCAGGCTGCAATATCTGCCACTAAACAAACAAATAAAGGATGGAATAGTAGATGAATAAAGGCTCACTACCCCATGCGGTTGGTCACCAGCACCACAAAGGCAAACCCTCACTAGTTACAATTTTAGACACATGCTAAATGCCATCACTGGGGGAAAGAAACCTCAGTACACCTAGGTAATATTACAACTGCAGCAGGGAGACTGAAATTAGAGATGAAAACAGTATTAACATCTGACAACAGGACAACATGGTGTTATGAAGTCAGGAACAGACTGAATAAACTCACACTGTGAAAGGAAAAGTAAAAGATGTATTACATATTGGTGGCTAGAAGAGAAGGACAAAGATATCTGTGAAATTCTGCTAGGTTTGGAAATGTGATTATTTAATCATTTATTTGTTTTTCTCATTTGTAAAATGAGAATAATATCTGACGGTCATGGAGTTAAATTTATATGAAGCATTTGGAATAATTTCCAGGATTTGGTTAGTGCTGTTATTATTGACAGCAGATTGATAATCTTAATAAAAAATTCATGAAAATAATTAAACGAAGCAAAACAGAAAACCACAAAGTCTCAAACAGAAAATGAAAAAAAAATTAAAAATCAACAATTTATAAAAGAAATATAAATTGGGAGTTGGAGATGAGCTGGTGGTAGAACATGTGCTTAACATGTGTGAGGCCCTGGGTTCAATGAGTAGGCAGAAGGAGGGAAACTACAAAATGTTTACAGATTATTTTACGTACTTTTCGTTTTTAGATTTACTCAAGAAAGAAAATAAATGCAAATCAAGATATACACATACATGCTGTGGGCCCCGTGGCTGCTCTGCTGTGGGCCCTGCGGCTGCTCCGCAGTGGGCCCCGTGGCTGCGCTTCTGTGAGCCCTGCGGCTGCGCCACAGTGGGCCCCGCGGCTGCTGCGCTGTGGGCCCCGCGGCTGTGCCTCAGTGGGCCCCGCGGCTGCTCCGCAGTGGGCCCGGTGGCTGCTCCGCTGAGGGCTCTGCTCAGGGCACCTCATGGACTGGACCCGCCCCCACCCATAGCAGGACAACAGGGTGAAGCCAGGCGGTCCGCTGTGAGCATATATGCTTTCCCACCTCCAACCATGGCAGTTTGTATACACCCATGTATGTTAAAGTATAGTCTGAGGCAGCTATATGTCTTCCCAAGGCGAGAGTCCAAGGATATAGATAAACCCAGGAATACAGTTATTATCACAGGGAAGATGACTGATTGAGTGGTAGGGCAACGGAGATGAGGGAGGAAAAAACTGAATGATCAAATGGGCCATCATCTGTGTAACCTGAGTAACAAAGGTGAAGGTAACATTATGTAGGACAGCATCCAGAGCTAATTCCCTTCTGTGTTCTCTATAATTCTGTATTTCCTCAATCGTTTTTGTATTAACAGAAGTGAAGATAACTTTATATTATACAGCATCCAGTGCAAATTCCCTACTATCTTCTCTGTAATTTGGTATTTCCTTTAATGTTTTTGTGTTAACTAATGTGAAGGTAACTATGTAATACAACATCCAGTGCTAATTCCCTACTATATTCTGTATAACTTTGTATTTTCTGTATTGTTTATGGCTTTTTTGGTTCATATGTCTCCATTCTTTTGTCTTTAAAATAAAATTTTTTAAAAAAGTAAAAAAAAAAGATATACACATACATACTGTAACTTTTTTTAAAATCTGAGGATCTCTTGAGGGCTGGGTATGTACCTCTACTGAGCTAGAATGAAGCCCTGGATTCCATCTCTAGCAATGTAAACACAACAAACAAGAAAAGAATCTTAGAGATAAAAGAAATACAGATTTTTTAAAAAAGCCAGGCATGGTGGTGCATGCCTATAATTCCAATACCTGGGAGGCCGAGACAGGAGGATTTCTATGAGTTTGAGGCCAGCCTGAACTACATAGTGAGTTCAAGGCCAGCTTCAACTACATAGGGAGACTCTGCCTCAAAAACTCAGAAAAGAAATAGAAATTCATTAAATTATGTATTTTTAAAAACCTACAATTTTTACTTATGAATAAAAACCTAAACATAATTCTAAAAGGTTAACATTAGATAAGTAAGGAAATATTTGGGTAATTTATGCAGTTTTTGACACTATTTAGCAGTAACTCAAGATATTTATAAAGCTGGGTGTGGTGGTACATGCCTGCAGTTCTAGCACTTGGGAAGCTGAAGCAGGAGAAGCTCACGAGTTTGAGGTTATCCTGGGCTACATGGTGAGTTCAAGGCCAGCCTGAACCCTCCCCTCAAAAAAGAATTAAAAAAAAATTATTAAAAAAGATTTTAAATGAAACAAAGATAATAAATCAAGACGAGCTGGGCTTAGTGATTACACCTGTAATCCCAGTACTTTGGGAAACTCAAGCAGGAAGATCTCAAGTTTCTGCACAACCTAGGCAACTGTCTCAAAATTTTAGAAAGGATGATGGGCTGAGAATGTAGCTCAATGCAAAGCCCCTGGATATGATCATCAATACTGGAAAAACAAAGAGCAAATATACTCTTATATACAAAGCACATATAAGCACATATACAAAGGTTAATACAAGATATTCAAGGTTTAGCCTAGGAATGTAAGGTTCAGTATCTGAAATTCAATCAATAGACTAAATTTTTAAAAGTATATAATTGTCTCAATAGATGTACAAAGATCATTTGGTAAAATCTAACATTCATTCCTGATAAAACAATCAGCAAAGCAGAAGAGGACTCCCAATCTGATAAAAGGTAATGAAAATCCTACATCTAACATCATATAATGGTAGAAACTGAATGTCCTCTAACATTAGGAACAAGAAAAGGATGCCTCGAATCACTTCGATTGAGTGAGGCTTGTACTGAAGGTCCTGTTTATTTCAATAAAGTCAAAAATGAATGAAATGGAATCCAAAATGGAAAGGAAGTAATTTTTTTCCCAATCAGCTTTTATGGGTACATTTTAGGTATATATAACAATCACATTCATCATGGAGAATTTGTACCAGCACTTGATGTAACTCTTCTTTTTTCCCCCATTCCCCCATCCTCCCCTTCCCAGTTACAAAAGCTTTGTTTCCATTTTTTCGCTTTTGTCATTTTAAAAAATTTTTTCTTATGAAGAAGTAAATATTCTTAAATGTGAAGATGGCATGATTACATGGAATTCTATGAATCTTTTTAAAATGCCAACAGGAACTGATACAAGAAGTTAGAAGGCTACAGAATACAAAGTCAATTTATAAACATAAAATTTGCCTATCAATAAACACTCAGAACTGAACGTCTACAGTATCACTCCCAGGCGAGGGTGTATCTCAATGGTGCGCACGCACCCACTTAGCACACGTGAGGCCCCGAGCCCCGCTCCCAGCCTAGCAAACAAAGTAAACAAGCAACAGCAACAAGAACAGGGCTGAGTATGTAGCTCAGCGGTACAGCACTTAACTTGCAAGTTTGAGGCCCTGGGTTTCATCCTCTGCACCACAAAAAAAAACCAAAACCAAAACCAAAAACATAGTAACAACCCAACAGCACCAAAATATGAAATACTTAGGAATGAATCAAACTGACAAAAAATGTGCAAAATGTGTACTTTGAAAATAAAAGCCTGCTAAGAGAAATTGAGAACCTAAAGAGAGATAGACTATATTCACAGATTGGAAGATAATATCGTTATGGTGACAATTCTTAAATTTTTTGATAGATTCAAAGTAATTCCAATTACATTCTAACAGACATTTTTAAAAAAGACACAGACAAATTGACTGTAAAATTTGTATGAAAATCAAAGGATCTAGAACATGGAACAACTTTGACAGAGAAGACCAAAGTTGAATTCATACCACCTGATTGCAAAATTTATCACAGCCATCATCCCACCTACTTGGGAGACTGAGACACAAGGGTGCTAAGTTTCAGCTCAGCCTGGGCAGTTTATGAAGAGCCTGCCTCAAAATTTAAAGAAAGAACTAGGGGATGTAGCTTAATACTCTCTGTGTTCATCTAGTAGGCAAAAGAAAGGTACAGGGGCTGGAGATACAGTGGGGGGAGGGAGGGAGGGAGAAAGGGAGGGAGAGAAGGAGGGAAGAAGGGAAGGAAGGAAGGAAGGAAAGAGGGAAGGCAGGAAGGAAGGGAAGAAGGGAGAGAGGGAGGGAAGAAGGAAGGAAGGAAGGAAGGGAAGGAGGGAGGAAGGGAAGGAAGGAGGAAGGGGAGAAAGGAAGACAGAAAAACAGGCAGGCAGACCAACCAACTGACAATCAGTTGAATCTAAACACAGCCTAAGATTATAGAAGCACACATCCATGGCAGACAATTAATTGACTTTTAGAAAAGTGAACAGATAGTCCAGGAACACGGGACACCCACACACAAATGCAAAACCAAAAAATTTTTAACATATACTTTGTATTATATACCAAATTTAACTCAAAGAAAATATATACCCTCAGGTTAGACAAAGATTTTAGATATGACACCAAAAGTACAACTCATTAAAGAAAGCACTGAACCTTGTAAAAATTAAGAACAAGCAAAAAGGAAATGAAAAGCCCAGGGGAAAATCTGTAAATCACATATCTGACAAAGTACTTAGATCTAGCCAGTATGGTGGCACATGCTTATAATCCCGGTACTTGGGAGGCTGAGGCAGGATGATTGCCCCAAGTCTGAGGCCAGAATGGGCTACAGAGTGACACCTTGTCTCAAAAAACAAAACCACTTCACTCTAGAACATATTTAAGCACTTTCAAAGTTCAGTAATAAAACAGTCCAATTTAAAAAGATTAAAAATAGCACTTCATCAAAGAATATACTATACAAATGGCAAATTCATGAAAAAAGGTATCATTATTAAAAAGGGAAATTATTTTAAAACCATTAATAGATAAAACCACACACCACAAAGTCTTTAAGGAAAGATTGTAGAGCCAGATATGGTGGCACACCCCTAAAATTCCAGCAGGAAGATTCCAAGTTCAAGGCCAGCCTGGGCAATTTGGTGAGATCTTGTCTCAAGATTTAATGAATGAATGAATCAAAGGGTAAATAAATAAATAAAAAGGACTAGGGCTGCAGCTCAGGGGAGAGCGTTTGCCTAGCTCACACAAGACCCTGGGTTGAATCCCCAGTACCTCAAAAAACAAAGCACACAAAAAGTCTAGCTGCACTTAATGTCTTTAGTTGCTTTTTCTGGTTTACTAGTACATGTTGGGTGTACATAAAGATTGCGCTCGCTGTGAGGAGTCCGTACATATATACAACACACCTGAATTCTTCTTATTGCCCCCTCATCTCTAGGTCCTCTTCCTATTTGCAAAACATCTATCGTCTCCCCTTTTTGTAACATCTATCTTTTATTTTGCTCCTTAATTTTTTATACTTTGGATTTCTCATAAGAGAAGCCATGGGATATATGTGCTTGTTTGTCTTGATTTATTATACTTAATATTATGGTCTCAAGGTGTATCCATTTTCCTACAAATGACTCAAATTTATCATTTTTTATTCACTTTTGATGGACAGATAGGCCACTTCTAAGATTTAGTTATTATGAGGGCTGTACTGCATAAACATAGGTATTAATCTATCTCTGTAGTATAATGTCTTTAACTCTTTCAGGAAGATACACAGATGGGGAAACAGCTGGGTTTCATCATCCTTTGTGGAGGGGCCGTACTAACCTTCTCTAATCATTCTTGTTTCATTTTACTTTTTCTTATTTTCTGAACAAGGTCTTGCTATTTAGCCCATGATGATCTTGAACTTTCTGTAATCCTGCTTCAGCCTCCAGAATGCTGGGATTACCGGTGTTCGTTGCCACAGCTGGCCTAATTTTAATGTATGTGCTGCTAAAGCAAGTGCTTGGTTGACCTTCTGATGGTCTCCTGAGTCTTCAGAAGAACTCCCCCACTAACTCTTGTTAGAGTGGATTTCTCTTCCTTGAAATCCAGTTATTCCTAGTAAAACCTTAATTCAATCTCTATGACTTGATTTTTTGTTTTTATTCTTTCTCTCTTGGGCCACAAAGTAATGCCAGTGATCTCTCATAACTGTGGGCTTGCCCAACAACAAATTGTAAACAACATTCTACCATATCACTTGCACAAAGTTGGTGGAGTAATAAAATTCACAGAACCAGAAAGCAGAATGCTAGTTACCAGGGACTGGGGAAAGGGACAATGGTGAGTTGCTATTTAATGGGTACAGAATTTCAATTCTATAAGATGAAAATGTTTCTCAAGAGTGGCTGTACGACAGTGTGAAAGCATTATCCAATACTCTAATCTGTACCCTTAAAAATGGCTAATAGAAAAGGCACAGTGGTGCACACCTGAAATCCCAGCACTTTGTAAGTCTGAAGCCAATCTAGGCTACACCTACAACCTAGGCAAGACCCTACCTCAAAAAACTAAAAGGTTAGCTGAGTGTGGTGGTAATCCAGTACTCTAGAGGCTGAGGCAGGAGGATCACAGTGAGTTCACCCTTAACTACCTACTGAGTTGAGGACCAGCTTAAATTACAGAGTGAGACCCTGCCTCAAAAATACCTAAAACAGTCACAGTGAACCTGTAGAAGGCGTACATACCACAGCAGGTATGTGGAGCCCTCGCTGTCAGCATGTGATCCAAATTGGCCCAGCAGTGGAGCATTGGGTAACAGCTGTTTCTTCTACAGTAAAATCTCAATATTCAGGTTTAATTGCAGTTCTGGCACTTTGTGATAAACAAGTGGGTTTTAGGTTGCAGTTTGGAAACTTGTCTCTAAAAGGTTTGCCATCACTGAACTCAAAGGTTAACAGGCTGGAGATTTAGGGCAGTGGTAAAGCATCTGCCTAGTATGTGCAGAACCCTGGATTCGATTCCAGTACAGCAAAACAAGAAGAATGGTAAAATGGTAAAATTTGTTACGTCTGTTTTAACAAAATTAAAATAAATTTATAGACTCTAGAGCCAGACTACCTGGTTTTGAATTTTGGCTCTGTCGTTTTCAAGCCTATGTAACACTGGGCAAATCACATACCTGCTCTGTGCCTCAGTTTCCAGAGCTATATAGATGGCTCTAATTTTTTTAAAGAGGAAATAAAATTCAAAACAATAGGACAGTAACAATGGTTAATACATTGCATATTGTTATTTTACTTAGAGTACAAGATATCAGCATTTAATTGTCCAAACAATACTAGCAAAAACCTTTCTTTTCAATGAACAAAAACCTTTCTTTTCAATTATCTTTTTTTATATATAGTTGTTTGTTTGTTTTTCCCTCCTCTTCTCCATTCCCCTGTCCCAGTTTCTCTTTCCTTTTGGAGTTTCTTCCCATTTTACAATATCGATTGTGCATTTGGATCTTATTGACTCTTCAGCTTCCCATACTCGGGAGACGATACGGTGTCTGCATGTGTGCGTCTGGTTTATTTTACTCCTGAGTGTGGTCTTGAGTTGCGTCCTTCAACCTATAAAAGTCTATCCTTCTTTATGGCGAAGCAGTACTCAGATGGCCCTAATTTTAATAGTAACTATGTATCATTAACTTGTGGAGATAAAATTACTAAATATATGTAAATTTCCTGTAACAGTCTTAGCACATAGCAATACTATTTTCAAGTGTTTGTTGTTCATTTTTAAAAACATAATTCAATATGGCATTCATACCTACAGACAAAAGTGATTTTCTCCTATGCAAAACTGAATAAAACAATCCATGTGCTTTGCTCTCAGGGTTTGGGGTGAACACTTGCCACAAAGCCTTTAATTTCTACCTTTGTCACGGCCACAGCACTACCAGTACACAAACCGCAGTTTTCCTGACCAGCTACCTTTTCAAAATGTCATTTACAACCCTGACTATTTAATATCAAGTAATTGTTCTGATATATATGCAGAACAAATATATTTCTAAGAATTTCTCTTCAAGGATTCTAACAGTACTATTACAGCACATTTACTAATGTCTATGGATTCACTAGTCTGTAATGAAAAGCATCTGATTTAAAAACCATCTGCTGTAGTATTATTTCTATGGCATCTGATGTTTTGCTCAAGTGTTTGTAAGTGGAATTACTCCAAAGTGGCACCTTTTCTATTTCATTTGTGTCACTGATCTCAAACATAATTTGACTGTTTCTAAGCAGGATGGTAAAATGAGCAAATGTGAAACTGTATAAGGCTAAGATCTTTGTTTCCTATTTTGCATGAAAAAATTCAAGTGTTTTTCTGGGAAATGAGATACTCAGTAGTGAGCAATCAGTGTAGTTCTGCTTGGAATCATTTCTTCTGAAAACTTCCTTGCAAAAAGACAAGTAGGTTGGTGTTGTGGTTAGGGTTTGCGAGGGAAACAATACAGGACACATAATTTATAGGATTATTTCATAATAGTGACCCAAGGAGTCATATACAAAGAGTGTGCAGGATATCTGTCCATAAATTAAAGACCCAAAGGATACAGCTGAGGGCCTGGATCCCGTGGCAATGTCCTGCATGAGTCCAGCTGAAGACCTAGAGCCCATGACAATGCCTCATGTAAGTCTGTTTCATGGATTTGTGCTGGAAAGGCCCAAAGATCAGTGGTGAAAGCTAGAAAGCCTACGCCAGCGGGATGAAGGGTCTGTGCCTGATATCACGCTGAGGGATCTGCACTGGAGCCAGGAAGTGACACTCAAAGTAAGGACCAATGAGAACAGCTGAGTTCCTATCCAGAAAGCTAGTGTGACAAGCTTCTCCAGGAGAACCAACAGTGCATCACCTTCCCCTTCGGGGCCAGGAAGTGACGCTCAGAGTAAGCACTGGCACTCCCCCAAAGTGAACCGCAGCCATTCTCAGCGACAGCAAGGCCCCAAGCTCCTCCCATGAGAACAGCTGAGTTCCTATCAGGACAGCCAGCGTAACCAGCTCCTCAGAAGAACCAGTAACAAACAGCTTCCCAACAACACCTAACTTCTTCCTCTCCCAGTCTCATTTTTATGCCGTTGGCAACAACCCTCAGGTGTGCTTTCCACACCCAGCACCACGCTGATTCAGTTCAGGTGGGTGTTACAAAGTGGCCATGTGAGTTTTGTTTTCCTGCTGTTTTGTTTGTGGGGTAAAACTGTGGGGTTTGTGGAGTAAATCTGTGCTTTGTTTATGGAGTAAATAAGGAACAGTCTATAAAGGAGTTAAAAACTGTACCTGCTCTACACTTCCATCTTTCTTCTTTGCCTCGTTTGTCCAGCTCCTTCTCACACTTAACAAAGAGTATTTCCACGCCTATTATGTATTATGCATTTTCCCCAATTCTTCTGGGTTGTTTAGTGATAGATCCCAAATGCCAAAACAATGCTTGACTTAATAAATTGATGAATTGCTAAAGGTAACACCACCACTATCCTAAGCAACCTTGTTTCTGGAAGCACTTTTTTTTTCCGGTACTAGAAATCAAACTCAAGACCTTGCACTTGGCAGGCAGGTGCTGTGCGGCTGAGCTATAGTCCTGTCCCAGAAGTACTTCTTTTTGAGACAAGATCTCACTATGTGGTTCACGATGGCCTTGAACTGACAATGATTCTCCCTCTAGAGTGATGGGGTTAGAGGTGTGCGCATCATGCCTGGCTAGGAAAGTGCTTCTTTTGAGCCACAGACAAATTTTATTATTCTCTAGAGCATAGGGCCTACTTTCTAATTTTTTGAAAACCCAGAGGGCAAAGCCATCTTGTTTACCACCTGCTATGCCAATTCTACACATTATCATTATGCAACTGTATTCATCCACTTCATAGTCATGGCTCACATTTCCATTATGTCATTCCAGCACGCATGCAGAAGCCTACTAAGATAAGGCCTTTTTTTTGGTCTTTTTGAGACAGGGTCTCACTATGCAGTTCAGGCTGGCCTTGAGCTCGCTTTGTAGCCCAGGCTGGCCTCAAATTTGCAATGTTCCTCCTGCCTCAGCTTCTCGAGTGCTGGGATTACAGGTGTGCACCACCACGCCTGGTTTAAGATAAGGCTTTTCAATATCCAGAAAACTCAACATTCTACAAATCCAGATCATGTGGATCCTATCGTTACAGACTAACTGTAAGATAAGTGCAATATCAATACTATAACTGACTGTAGAAAATCCTAGGAAATCTAAAACAAAACAAACCCACTGCTAAATGTAGGAAGTAATTAATATTGTATAATATAGTGCATTTCCATATATTAACAGTAAATAAAGGAAAATGAACAATTTTTAAATATTATTTGTAAGTTTTTCAGGCCCTTAAAAGTTAAGTATGCACGTAGTGGGACCCAGGGATTCCACTCTTAAGTATTTATTTTTAAAAATCCCCATGTCCATAAAAAACCTAGTATACATGGATATTCACAGATTTATAAAATTCCAAAATGAAAATAATCCAATTTTCCTTCAGCTTGTAAGCAGGTAACCAATGTGTTATATCCATACAAGGACACTGTATACAAACTACCTGGGGCTGGAGGGGGCCCTCAGTGGCTCGCTGTGTACTGAGCATGGGTTCAAGGCCTAGCAGCAGCGGGAGCAGCGCCTCCACAACAGCATCACCAGAAACAAATGGCAATACGTGTTGCAACATGGACAATTTTCAAAGGCATTATAGTGAGTGAAAAAATACACAGTATGGTTACTTTTCTGTATAATTTACAGTAAGCAAAACGCACCCATACAGCTGTAAATCAGGTTAGCGGTTCACTGCAACAGAGGGATGACTGAGAAGGGCTGCAAAGGAATACTCTGAGAGAGTAAAAACGTTCTCCATTCGGGCTGGGGTGTGGCGCAGCTGCTAGAGCACCTCTCTGTGTACAAGGCCTTGGGGTCAGTGCCCAGCACTACAAAGGCAAAGAGTTCTACAGCATCTTGGTTTGGGCGGTGATTAAGTAAGTGCATTCAACTGCTAAATGCCACCAGTCTGTACACTTGAAACCCATGATTTTTTGGCATAGGGTCTTGCTATGTCGTCCAGGCCAGTCTTAAACTCATGATCCCATTACCTCAGACTCCTCAGTGCTATGATTACAGGCACCACCTCATCTCGCTAAAAAGATCTATTACTTTTTCCTATAGATAGTATACCATGATAAGTGGATTTTTAAAAATCTTGGCCTCAGCACTACAAAAATATAAGAAAAAAAAATCTTGTATATGTAGGTCCTCTTCTCACACCAATCCCTCCCCTACCTTTTATTAAACAGATCTGATTACAAACAAAAGGGTTGAAAGTATAACTAAAGACTTCAAGAAGTGGATATCTAGTCTCATTTATCTAGCGCAATAGCTAGTTTTAATCTCTTTCACCTGCTATTCAGCATGGCTGAAACCACAGATAGGCAGCTCTCATAGCAGAGAAAATGCAGCTTTCATCAACTGTCCAATAACTGTGGGGCACCTTGAAACATCCAACTCAACACTGCAACATGATCCTCTGACAATAAGAATAAAGCACCAACGTGCACTACACAGACCATAAACCTAAGGACCTTTTCACAGTAACTTTAATCTAAATACTAAATACCAACGACCATCACCCAAACAGAGGCATAGGGCTGAACAATTCTGTACTAAAATACAGAAGACAGATTTGGTAAAGGGAAAAAAAAGCCTCTAGCAGTCTTCTCATAATTTCACCCAGCATTTAAAAAGATGTCAGACACTAGGGATACATATAGATGCTTACAGCCTAATAACAGAAAACAGACATAAAAACTGTAATAAAATGTTATGCATAATGCTTCCACTTGAGGATCAAAGGAAAGGTGACAGGGTACTGATGTGGTAGAATGTGAGGGGAAATGATACAAAGCAAATAAAGGCTTTTTATGAGGTATTCATAAACCATTATAAGATGACTAGCTAACAAAAGGAGGTAGGAGGTAGGAGGAGAGGGACAAAGAACAGATGCAATCCAAATGCCACCCCAGTACATGAAAACGCTAGTTTCATTTATCACTCCATACACTGTTTCAAAACAGAGGTGATAATAAAGGTTTATGAAAGTGCACATCAAATACAAAAGAGATGAAAGGAAGTTCGATCAATGGGCTTTACTTTTCTAAAAGTCAATGCAAAATATGGGTGTGGTAGGCTGCCAACCACCAAATGTCACCAGTCCTTCCCCTTCCTGAATGCCCCCACCTGGGATTCTCCCACCAAGAGACGGAAATTTTACTTCTTTGCTTTTGCTGCTTTGGTCTGTGCAGTGCTGGGGATTGAACCCAGAGCCCCCCTTCACGTCAGACAGGTGGTCTACCGCCGAGTTACACACCCAGCTCCATTCTTGGCCATTCTCTCATTATGTAGCCCAGCTTGGCCTTGAGCTTGTTCTCCTCAACCTAGGCCTCCCTACTCTTCAGATTATGGGCTGCACCCTCAGGCCCAGCATTCTTGGTTTCATGAATATGTGCTGGCCATGTGACTTGGTTGTGACAGTTGTCTTAATTAGCTGTATTAGTTCTGTGACTAAAGTTGCGATCTTCAAAAGGCCTTGAATATACTTTGTAATTCCTCTAGTGGGAGACGGCCACAATGATACCATTGGTTGTTGAAAGGCTCCAAGTTCAAACTTTCTGCTACTTGAACAGCAAATATTGGAGAAAATCTGTTTAGTGTTATTTGCTCCATAGTTGAACCAAAAATCTGACTTAAAAAATTTGTATGAGGAGAGAGTGGGTTTCCCACTGCATCACATCACAGAAACAAAGGGGTGACACTTTAGTCTGAGCACTGCTCTCACCCAGACAACTTAAGAGTGCTTGCGTTAGTGTGTGAAAATATTCATCAGTGTAGTTTCTTTCCTTGCACTGTATTTGTAAAATATCATAACCATGACTCCAAAAAAAGTTAGTGATAACAGCAGTGAAGCTAAGAGGAAAATTAAGAACCACAATAAAGTCTTTGGAACAATGAATTTATAAGTGTAATTTTTGGGCCTCAGAGCCAATTACTCAGTTCCCATTATGTACTATGGGAAAAAATATTCAGGTATAGAAATTTTTTGTGTTCAAACACAAATTTGCAAAGAATTGAGTTCAACAAAGGAGGAATCACTATATATGACTAACCCTGATATACATAATCTGTTGCATGGAAAAAGGGGCTTGGGTGTCAACCAAGGCAAGCCACGCCTGGCCCAGAGCACCAGAACCAAAGAGTTGAAACACCCTAAGTTACTAACCCTCAGAACAGAAACTGAAGAAACAGTGGTTGTTTTAAGCCAGCTGAGACAGGAAGGCAGGGCATGGCAAAGCTGGCTCAGGGAATGAGCAGGACCTATTAATTACAAGATCCCAGGACACGTGCCAAGTACTTCCCAAGGTCCCATATATGGACCTTTTCTGGTTCCCACAAGATGTGGACGGCATACAAGGACATGTATGCCAGGGAGGGCTTGCTCTCATGCCTCTTTGTAAGAGCCTCTTCATGATGTTCCACCGTGTCCCTCAGTTTGTACTGTTATTTTTGCTTTTAATACTTCCTCTCTTTTGTTTGGCTCAAGTTTGCTCTGCCATGCCAGTTTGTCTCTTACCCTCTACTTTCAGTTTTTCAAATAAACTTTGTCACTGTTCTTATCTTGTTCAGTTCTTTGAGGTGAGAAGGACCTGGTAACATTTACTTGACAAGCCATCTCTAAATGGAGACACCCAATAACAAGTACAGTGCTCTGTTACACAGCAAAGGCTACAGGAGGTAGTAGCTGACTGGTTTGGAAAACACATATGTCTCTGTATCTAAAAGTGTTCTACTCACCATTACGGAATTTTTAAGCAGAGAACTACAAAGAATGTTCAGATTTTGTCATGTACGTATTTCAGAAAATGTCCATAATCTCTATAATATTAAAAAATGGGTGACAGGTATTCTGAAAAGTATAAACGCTAGAAAAATAACAGTAGAACGGTTAAATAAATTGTGGAATATTCTCATAAAAGACAAGTGTTGGGGACCACAAATTCACAATGGATGAGTACAGAGGAATAAGGGTGAACGCACTACCATTATCTGCATGACTCTCTCAAATTAAAAGATATATAATGTATAACTTTATGTAGTTTTTATATAAAAACTAAACACAAACAAAAACTAATGAAAGCAGCATAGTGGTTAATCTTGGGAAGTACGGGATTAGAAGAGGGCATAATAGAAGTTGCCAAGGACTAGAAATATTTCACTTTTTTTAAAGCACTGAAGTTTATGTGAAAAAGTGCAAGTGTAAAGTGAGAGAGAAATTGGCTCTGCAGAGTGAGACTGGGCCAAGTAAAAGAGGAAAAAGCAAGACAGAAGTATAGCCTGGAGGATGCAGGTTGCACAGTCATGAAGAAAGTCAGGATAGCATAGAAATATTTCTTCAGTGCTAGTTACAAGAGTGTTTCTTTCCATTCTTGGCTTTTTGAGACAGGGTCTCACTATGCAGTTCAGGCTGGCCTTGAGCTCACTTTGTAGCCTAGGCTAGTCAAACTCTCAACGACTCTCCTGCCTCAGCCTTCTGAGTGCTGGGACTACAGGTGTGAGTGTTTAAGTTGGGAAAATTCATTGAGTGTGGTGGTCCACACCTGCACATGGGAGGCTGGGTCAGGAGGATTACCACAAGTTTGAGGCCAGCCCGAGATACATACTGAGTTCAAGTCCAGTCTGAACTGTACAGTAGAACTTGTCTCAGAAACACTAAAAAAAGTGTATATTTATATTTTGATTAATATCTCTACTGATCTTTTAAAATTCTCACTCTAATGCCCAGCTGTGGTTTTTTTTAAACCCCTAACACACACCACTTTCTAGGACAAATACAGCCACTTATCAAATCGAAACTATTTAGGAGACAAAAAAATCTGGAAAACAGGAACCCACACAGTTTAAAAGCATGTGCATATGACACCCAGCTGTCACTGGAATCAAAGAATCTTTTCCCCTACTTGCTACTTACCTTCAACTTACCTCCCTGAAGTAGATACCTGACAGATGTGGGCTAGGGATTTGGTTTCAGGCAACTCATTAATATCCAATCTAAATTACTTTCTCCTTTAAAAAGGAGCAATCTAAAACCTAGCTAGAATTCAGTCAGGTGGCCAGAAAGACTGAGGAAAGAAGAGAGCAGTGATCAGAAAGGCCGCGAATCTGCTACAATCACTGGCATTCTCTCCTACAACAGTGGTCTCTTGGGTGGGTTCTCCCTTGGGAAAACCCCAATGGCCAAATTCAGAAGAACCAACCTCATCTGCACATTTCACTTGCATATATCCAGGCACTCTTTGGAACTTTATTATTATCATTCTAAAAGCTATCATTTATTGATTTTTTTTTATTCTCTTAAACACAACATTTTAGGATGAAAAATGAGACACACCACTGAAAAGAACTGGTTAGTATATCAATACAGTATAAAACTCCAATGTTGCCACCTACTGATGGAGCCAATGGCATGCTTTTCTAATGCTTTTGCTTTCCTAAGGAAAAAGCAAGCCAATAATGACAAACTTGTGAGGCTTACACAGGTCCCAATCCCCCCATCCTCTGTCTCTGTTTTAATTTTACTGTTTTTTGACAGTCTCACCATGTAGTTCAGGCTGGCTTTAAGCTCACTATGTAGCACAGGTTGGCCTCAAACTTGTGGTGATCCTCCTGCTTCAGCCTCCCCAAGTACTAGTATTACAGGCATGCACCCATGCCCAGCCTCTTTGTATTTTGAGAATAGGAGTAGAAAACTTTATCTATTAAAAGTACCAACACAAGAGCTTACCTTTGAGTAAATGAAGATACATCAGATTCGTAGGTGTAAGCCAGCAGTATGTAATGATAATGCAAGTTTTATTTAGCAATAGAAAGACCATATATCTTTCAAATTAAATCTATATAATTTGAAACAATAGTTTAATGAGATTATGGGAAGAATATAACAGAATGCTTTGAAAGCAAGTCTACAAAGGAGTATGAAGATAACTTTGCTCTGTTACAACAGCCTAACTCCTATAAGGCATTTACTGTACTACATAAAATTAAGAGTTTCACATATATTAATATATTTTTATCTTCACAATACCCCAAATGCATGCAATATTATAATCTTCAATATATACCGTCAAGATAAGACTGAGGTCTAGAGAATTTAAACCAGTTGCCCTAAGTCACCTTTGAGTAAATGAAGATACAACAGATTCATAGGTGTGAGCCAGCAGTATGCAATGATAACGCACTACTTTATTTAGCAGTAGAAAGACCACATATCTTTCAAATCAGTCACAGGGATGGTAAGTGTTAGCATTCACTACCATTCAACCAGGCCATCTAGTCCCCAAGTTAAACCCTTAACTATCACACTATGCCTCCCCCAGACATTACAGCATCTCTCAGTGCTACAACAGATCATTAAAAAGCATGACATGATGATGTAACAGGTGAGCAGGTTGACCAAAGAGCCCAGAAACAGACTTAAACATCAAGAAAGAAGCAAAATATGATAAAGATGGACTCAAATTGAGAGAAAAGTACGAAGGCAACCCATTCGGGACCCCTCCTGTCTCTCAGGAGCGATTCCTAGTTCCCATTCTTTTTCTCCAATACATTCTACTACTCTTTAAAAAAAGTATGAAAAGGATTCAGTGAGCAGTGAGGATACAACTGACTCTCCAGTTGAGAAAAAATGAGATTCCTGTAGCACATCAAAATAAATACCAGATGGTTTAAAGAACTAAATTTAAAACCAAAATACTAAAAAAATTTAGAGTAAGAAAAAAACACAAGATAATTAAAAAAAAATCTAGTATGTGAGTCCTCAGTGCTGGGATTACAGGGTGTACCACCATTTTCAGTTGGAAGGGCTAAAACTACCTTAAAGAAAAATAAAGTTTATAGACTCACTCCACCAAATATCAAGGCTGCTGGAGTTTCAATAACCAAGACATTGTGGTACTGGCAGAGGGACAAACACAGATCAGTGGAACAGAGCAGGGAACCCAGAGACAGAGATACACAAATACATTCAAATCTTTTTTTTTTTTCTTCTTCTTCTTCTTCTTTGTGAGACAGGGTCTCACTATGCAGTTCAGGCCAGCTCACTTTGTAGCCCAAGCTGGTCCCGAACTTGCAAGGATCCTCCTGCCTCAGCCTCCCAAGTGCTGGTATTACAGGTGTGCACCACCATGCCCGGTCATTCAACTAATTCATGACAAAGAAACAAAACCAGTTCAGTGGAAAGGTGGCCTTTTCAACAGAACAACTGTATATATATGAAGGGAAAAAGATCTGAATTCGTACTTTCTACAAAAATTAACTCAAAATGGATCATATACTTGAATATAAAACATAAAGCTATAAAATTTTTAGAAAAAGAGAACAGAAGGGCTGGGGATGTAGCTCAGTGACAGAGTGCTTGTCTAGCATGTGTAACTCTGTGTTTAATCCCCAACACTGCAAAAATTAAGTATTAAAAGTTTGAAAGAGAAAAGAAAAAAACCCAGCAGAACATATTCAGGATCTAAGGCTAAGCAGTGTTCCTGGATTTGACACCAAAAATAGATCCATAAAAGGAAAAATTTATACTGGACCTTATCAAAACTCTGTGAAAGATCATGTGAATACAGGATGAAAAATATGTGCAAACCATACATCTGACAAAAGACTGGATCTATAAAGAAAGAACTCTTGCTGGGTATGGTAGTGCATACCTAGAATTCCACACTCTTGAAGGCTGAGGCAGGGGGATCGTAAATTTGAGCTACAGCTGAGCAAATGGGTGACTCAGGGAAACTGAAGTCAACAGCAAAAATAATGAACCGAAAATGAGTAAAGGACATCCACAAGCACATACAGGTGACAAGCACACAAAGATACCTTCAATACTGCTGTTAATCATGAGGGGAGGGTAAGTTAAAACCACAATAAAGTAGCACCACAGGCATGTTAGAATGGCAACAATGAAAACCAGATACTGGCAAGAACACAGAGAAATTAGATGTGTCACTCTTGCATAGTTGGAGGGAATATAAGACGGTAGAGCCTCTCTGGGAAACAATTTAGCAGTTATTTTTGGCTTTTCTTGTTTTTGCTTTTTGCAGTACTAGGTACTGAACCTTGGCCTGGGGCTAAATTCCTACTCAACATCCCCCTTCCTTTGAACAGGGTCTCATAAAGTCATTAAGTTGCTCAGGCAGGGCTCAATCATGATTTTCCTGCCTCAGCCTCACAGTGTACTGGTATTAAGGTGTGCATCACTGCACCTACCTCAATCTGGCAGCTTCTTAAAAAAACAACAACATACAATTACTGTATGATCCAGCAACTGTACTCTTGGGTATTTTCTCCAGATAAATGAAAACTTATTTTCACAAATGAACTTGTATATGAATGTACACTGCCATTTTTTCCTTAACAGCCAAGCCTGGGAATAGCACAGATGTTATTCAACAGGTGAATGGATGAACAAATGGAATATTGCTCAGAATGTACTACATGTACACACAATAGCTTGGCTGAATCTCCAGAGAGTTATGTATATACTGACTGAAAAGACCAAAACATTATATACTATATAATTCTACTGACATAAGTTTTTTTTTTTTTTTTTTTGATACTGGAGAATGAATCTGGGGCCTGGCATGTGCTGAGCAAGCACTTTCCTACTGAGATACATTTTCAGTCTATAAAAATTTTGAGCTAGTTGTGGCGGTGCATGTCTATAATCCCAGAACTCGGGAGGCTGAGGTTGGAGGATCCCTGTGAGGCATCCTGTGAGGCACCTTATGGTCAGGGTGAACTGCATAGTGAAACCCTGTCTCAAAAGGCAAAAGGCAAAAAAAAAAAAAAAACCCCAAAAAACTGAGACTGTACCTGACTACATTACCCAGGCTGGCTCTTGTAACCCTCCTGCTTTAGTCACCCAAGTCATTGGGATTACAGATACACACCACTCTGTCTGGCTCTTATACAATATTTCAAGTATGATAAAAGTTTAGAAATGGAGAACAAATTAGCAGTTTCCAGAGATTAGAGATGGGGTGGAGCAGGGGAGGGGTGCGCAGGGGGCCGGTAAGTATAACAGGTCAGTCTCAGGATCACTGGAACAACCAAACTGTTCAGAATCAGGCCAAGGGTGATGAACAGATGAATCTACACACACACACACTCTCTCTCTCTACTTAAAAAGGCAAATCTGTATAAGACTGGAGGATTTTTATCAATGTCAATATCCTGGTTTTTATATTTACTAGTTTTGCAAACTGCTACTATTTAGGGAAACTGAGTAAAGCACAGACGAATCCCCTCTTTCTTCTTCCATTTCCCCACCCCATCCGTCTCTATCCCTCTGTCTGTCTGTGCGTTTCTCTCTCCTGGCAACTGAACCCACATTGACCTACATCTCTATCCCTCTCTCACTTTACTTTTCATTTGTTTTATGTTTTAGACAGGGTCTCACTGTGTAGTTCAGGCTGGACTTGAACTGACTATATATAGCCCAGGCTGGCCTCAAAACTCATGGCATTACTCCTGCTTCAGCCTCCTGAGTGCTGGGATTACAGGCATGTGCCACCAAGGTCTTGTTAAATCACTAAATTGCTAAGGCTGGACTTGAATCTGGGATCTTCCTGCGTTAGTCTCCTATAGTGCTACAGGCACTCTACACCACACCTGGCTCACTATTATTATTTTTTAAAATTTAAAAACATTAAATAACTTCAATTGACCCTGTGATGGTCTCAATAAAATTGTCTATTAAAAACAAGAAAAATAACAGACAAGAAAAAAGCTGTAACAGAGTAGACAAACATCACACTAAAACTAAACCTATTAAAACTAAAACTATTAAAAAGGACCTACAAGTCAAACCCACAAAATAAGAAAGGAAAGTAGAGTGGAGACAACAGTAACAGTTTAGAACCTGGCAAGCAAATGAAGGAATGGTAACTGACTGCGTCCACATTCAGTGCTATAAAACTGCAACAGAGAAAACCTCAGACCATAGCAACCCACACCACACAACCCTCTCCTAAAAGCTCAAGAACTGGCAGCACCAGTTACTTCAAGCTGGAGAACTGATGACTTAGAGTAATACTGACTGAAGACTGTTATATCTTTAATTCCTTTTCTTACTCAGACACCGTCATCCACTCAGGAGTTGGGCTCTTGGTTCTCTGGAGAGGCTCAGAGAGATCTCTGGGCTATGGTGCCTCAGGCAGAGTGGAGGACATGAGTACCATAGCTACAATATGGTGGTTAAATGTGTGTGTCAGTAGACTGCTGATTTGAAGGCTGAGCCTGAAGACTTTTTTTCTCATTTGCTTCAAAGGGAACTGGCAATCTTCAGTTTCTAGTCTTTAGTCTCCAGGAGGACTAAAAGAAGCTTTGCTAAATTATCTGGAAAGCCCAGGAAGAAACCTGAAGATACTAACATCTGGGATTTCCCTATTTAACAGCCATCTCTCTGCAAAGCTCCTGTAAACATGTCCCACAAATACATTCAGAGCTTCCCGATGTCTCCTTCAGGGCTTTATCTTAAAGACTGAAAACATAAGCAGACTCTAGACATCCAAGGAAAGGCTCTAACATGAAAAAGATCAGACCAGCATTTCATACATGAATCAACTAAGGCTCATACCAGCAAAAAATTAGATTATTATTCACCACAGTGCAGTTCATTCATATATTTAATTAATATTTATTGATCCAGGTGCTTGGGAAACAGAGATGCCAAAAAATGAAATAAGTCTCTGCCAGGTAGACTCAGATAGTAAACAATAAATATAATAAAGCACATATACCGTAAATTACAAAGTTTAATGCTTTGAGAAAAAATGAGCATGATAAAGGGGAGGTGCAGAAGCAGTTGCAAATTTTTTTAAAGAGTAGTATTTGAGAAAGATTCTAGGGAGATGAGGGAGTTGACAGAAGCCCCCAATTTCTAAAAACAATTCTAGTAGCCAGAACCTTCAGTATACGAACCCTAAGGCAAGAGGATCTATGGTGCATGACACAGCGAAGACCAGCAGGCCTGCAGGGGTGGGGAGGTTGGAGGGTGGGGGTGGAGGTGGGGGCTGGGGGACGGTGAAAGACCAGGAAGCAAAGGACAGAGCATCCCAGGCCTTACCTACCAGCTGCTCGCTGGCCTGTTCTCCGGATGAAGTGAAGAGCCAGTGGAGGCTGTGAAGAGAGGGGTAGCACTGTACAGGCTCAGAGGAATTGGGAAGGCAGCTGAGGCAGGAGCGCAGGTTAGACATGGAGGGACTGCGGTCTCGGAAATGAAGTTCACTCTGCAGTTGTGCGGCCTGTTCAGTGCTTTCAGGTTTATCATCTCATTTTTTACTTAACAATGCTCTCAGCAGTTTACAGGGTCACAAAAAGCTGCCTTTTGTTTACCAAACAAATGACCAAAATTGGGGGTTGGGTCTAGAATATTCCCTCTCAGTACACTATACAAAGCTACAAACTACCTGTATAGGGGATGAGGCCGACATCATGCCCATAATATCGTAACTTGCTAAATAGCCTAACTAATTCAGAGTCACAGACATGATCTAATCCTATGGTTCCATAGCAGAGCCAAGGCTACTAAATGTAGCCCATACAGTCAGGTGCAGTGATAAACATTACAAATGAGGGAAAAGAATCAGCTCTGGAGGCTGAGGCAGGAAAATCTTTGTGAGTTTGAGACCAGCCTGGGCTACAAAATGAGTTCAAGACCAGCTGTACTGCACAGTGAGACCCTGTCTCAAAAGATGGAAAAGCAAAACAAAACAAAAAAACGGAACAGAATACTTCTGAGGCAAATGGAGTACTGTGATTTTGTGCCCCCCAAGATACTATGGGAGCAGGTCTCTTCCCCTCCTCTTTGGTTCCCACACAAAGTCTTTCTCAGAGTAGAAAGGAGGTGGTGAACAATGAATTCTCATAGGACAGTTGATAATAGCTCAAAGTATTATGTCTCTCCAGGGATATGTGTACTTTAGTAAGAAACACAAAATCTTCAAATCCCAAAGGAATTACTAATTAGCAGGGAATATTATTCTGAAAGACACCTCCTAGCATTTCTTCAAATCACGCTAAATAAATTCAAACTGAAAAACTGTTTGATGGCCTATCTGCAAAGTGTCAATCACAAATATAAGATACAGTTCTTGCCCTTAGAATGCTATGCCAGTAAAAGAAGACCACAGAGAAAATGCTAGTTTCGATTTTCTGAATGCCTGCTATGTGTTAGGCATTGAGCTAACTGCGCTTTCCTTTTTCTTCCCTTTTCTCCTCCCTCCCTCTCTTCCTCTGAGAGAGTTTCATCATGTTGCCAATGGAGACCTCCACTGCTAGAGTGTAAGCAACCCTCTTGCCTCAGCCTCCAGAGTATCTGGGTCTACAGGTGTGTGCTCCTGTGCCTGTCCTGAGCTAACTCATTTTAAGCAGCAAAATGTATGAAATATTGTAAGCCCTAGTGCTTAGTAAGTAATATATGTTCAATATGCTGCAGCCTGGACTACTAAAATTACTACATTCAAAACTACATTTAGGGCTAGGGATATAGCTCAGTGGCTTAAGTGTGTGCCTGGCATGCATAAGGTCCTGAGTTCAATCCCCAGTATCACAAAAAAAAAAAGTTTGAAAACTGCATTTAATCTACTATGAAGTAATTTAGAAAGACCCTGTCTCTAAATAAAATGAAAAGGATTGGGGGTGTAGCCTATGGCTCCCTAGGTTTATTTATTTATTTATTTATTTATTTTTGTCTTTTTGGGACAGGGTCTCCCTATGCAGTTCAGGCCGGCCTTGAGCTCACTTTGTAGCCCAGGCTGGTCTTGAATTGGCAACAATCCTCTTGCCTCAGCTTCCTGAGTGCTGGGATTATGGGCGTACGCCACCACACCCGACTCTCAAATGCTTTTCAAGGAGCACATAAAGACAATTTAATGGGGAAAAGACAGTCTTTTCAACAAACGGTGCTTGGAAAAAGGGATATCCACGAACCCCTTACTTTCCTACTATATACTATAAAAACGCAAAATGATCAAAGATCTAAATATAAGAGTGCTAAAACTTCAAACTCAGAAAAAAGCACAGGTATAAAAATTAAGACTTAGATTTGATGACTAGATTTCATCAAAATCAAAGAACACTATCAACAAAGTGAAAAGAACTGGGCACAGTGGTCCACACCTGTAATTCCAGCACTCTGGCAGGTTGAGGCAGAGAGGATCATAAGACATCTGGAGTGCTGAGGCAAGAAAATCTTTGTGAGTTTAGTGCTTAGCAAATAATATATGTTGAACATACTATGTTCAACAGCAATTACCAAGAAACTTTCTTAAAATAAAAAATAAAGAATGGGTGGTGATATAGCTTAGAGTGAAGGCACTGGGTTCAATCCCCAGTGGACCCTGTCTTTAAAAAAAAGGGGGGGGGAGAGAAAACAATAGAATGATGATATTTGTACACTGCTGACGGGAATGTAAAATAGTGCAGCCATTTATATTCTGGGAAAATTTGGCAGCTCCTCAAGGTTTTTTCACTGTGGATTGAACCCTAGACCTCAGGCACGCTAAACTACTACTGAGCTACACTCCCAATTCCAGCTTCTCTAATAAGTTAAACAGATTTACAGTATGACCCTACAATACCACTCCAAGGTATATATCCAAAGCAACTGAAAATAAATATATATGTGTATGTGTATATATAGCCACAGAGAAACTTATACACAAATGTTCTTAGAAGCAATGTTAATTATACTCAAAATATAGAAACTACCCAAATGCCCAGCTGATAAAGAGATAAACATACTATATCCATATAATCAAATATTACTGATCTGTAAAAATGAATGAAGTCATTAGTACATGCTATGTGGATAAACACTATGTTGCTGGGCATGGTGGTGCAAGTTTGAGGCCAGCCTGGGCTACCTAAGTGAGTACAAGGCCAGCCTGCACTACACAAAGTAAGACCCTGTCTCAAAAAACCAAACCAAATTAAACCAACCCAACCCAACCAAGAAAATATTATGCTAAGTGAAAAGGCTACATATTATATGAAATTTAGAGACAAAAAGTATATTTTCCAGGGCTGGGGCAAATTGTGCTGGTGTTACGGTGATCAATCACTAAGGGACTCCAGAGTTTCTTTCTATGGTGATAAAAGTATTCTGAGTTAAATAATGGTGATAATATAATTTTGTGAATAGATTATAATTTTCTGAATAGTACACTTTAAAAATGAAATATGTGAAAAAAAAAGAAAAAACTAAGAAGGAAATATGTAACCAGGCTTGGTAGTACATAAGACTCAGCTATTTGAGAGGCTGATGTAGGAGCATCACTTTAACCCAGAAATCTCAGGCCAGCCTGAGACACAAAGTCAAAGTCTGCCTTAAAAACAAAAGTAAATTATATCTCAGTTTTTAAAAAAGCTATGAGCCTAGTGTGGTGGCATACATCTTTAATCCCAGCTACTGGGAGGGGTAAAGTAAGAAAACCATGAATTCAAGCCCAACATACGCAATTTGGTGACTTAGCAAGATCCTGTGTCAAAATATAGAAAAGAAATTAAAAGCGGCCTGCAGATGGGCTGGGTATGGTAGCACAAGCCTTTAACCCCAGTACTTGGGAGGCTGAGGCAAGTGGATTCCCAGGAGTTCAAGGCCAGCTTGGGCTACATGGTCAGTTCAAAGCCAGCCTGAACTACACAGGAAGACCCTGTCTCAACAAACAAAAACAACCCTGGGGATGTAGCTCAGTGCAGAGGCACCAATAAGTAAGTAAATAAATATTTAAAAGCTGCATAAGCAAAAAAGCCCCAGATAAATTATTTAGTTCACTTCCTCCAAAAAAATCTTTCAACTATCTATCAGTCATTAATAGATTCTGGAATCTATTTTCTACTTTTTCATAATAATCAAGGAAAGATGAGATCATTAAAGCTATCTGATAAACATGCATAAACTGAAATGCTACCCATAGCTTATGTTAAGAGGTGCCGTTTTTTTCAATTTTTCATTTGTATTAAATTTAATAACATGTAGGATTTTCCTAAATTCTTATGTCAGATTCAATAGTAATATGTCTCCAAACCAAAGTTCTCAATATAGTTCCATAGAGTAGTCCCAGAGCTGCTAATTTAACTACTTTAATTGTAAGCTCCTTCTCCTTTGTTATACAGAGAACAGTCTGTTAAATGAAAATAAAATCTGTCATAATAATTCATCCCATATAGGATATGTACTTCTAAAGAACAGAAGATGTACCCAGCCAGCATCTCCTGCATTTCTGTCCTGTTACAAGACCAAAAAAGAGGGCCAGGGAGTAGTTCAGTGGTAGAGTGGCTACTTAGCACACATGAAGTTCTGGTTCCAACCTTCTCTTTTGGAGATGCTGTGCCTGATACTACAAAAGCCCAAAAAGTACTTTTAGACAGCAGTCTTAAAATACTATATTTAAAAAAAAATTAAAATACTATATTTCTATCCAGATGTGATGGCACAAACCCAGTAATCTCAGCTACTTGGGACGCTGAGGCAGAAGGACCCCGAATTTGAAGCCAGCCTGGGCAATTTAGGAAGATCCTGTCTCAAAGTTTTAAAAGGGCTTGGTCTGTAACTCAGTGATGGAGCACCTACCTACCTCTTTGAGCTCCTGGGTTTAATCATTAGTACTGAAGAAAAAAAAAAATGAATTCTTGCCTCATTTTAACATTAAAAATAATAAGAATCAAATCCAAAATCCATTCCTTCTGGGCCAAAATTTCCATCTTCTTACCAAAAATTTATTAATAGTATTTAAACATAAGTCTAAACACCTATGCAAACATCTACTAAGGAGAAGCTCTGAACTGGTGAACACAATGGGTCTACACAGAAAATAGTACAGAAAAAATGGACATGTTTCTGTGCAACTTCCCTTCTTTTTTCTTTCCTTTTTTTTGAGACAGGGTCTTGCTACACAGTTCAGACTGGCCTTGAACTCCTGCCCCAGCCTCCCAAATACTGGGACTACAGGCCTGAGCCACATGCCTGGCTCTGTGCAGCTTTCTATAAATACTATGCAAATGTAGGAGAAAAGAAAAAGTCTCTGTGGATCAATTTGTCTTAAGAGTCCATGAAAGACAACTTGTATCTTTTTTGTTTTGTTTTGTTTTTTTTGAGACCAAGATCAATAAAAGCAAATTATTATGCTGATATCAGAGATACCTCTTTCCAAAGGAGGAAAACAAGTTAACATTCACAAAACCGCTGCTCCCTATACACCTGCCACCACCAGCTTAAAAAGCAAACACTTGGGCTTCTGAAGGGAATCACGAAGATAGAAACTTGGTTTGAGACAAATACAGAAGATGAGTTTCATATTCTAGGGTGAAATCTCCTCAAACACAGTAAAATCTGGCCAAGCAGGGCCAAATCAGGACAGTTCTCTAAAGAAACAAAGATGTTTAGAGAAATAGGACTGGGATTCATGAGGTACAGATCATGCCTGAGCCAGTCCTGAACCAACCATCTCAGCTAGTTGCCCAACATTAAAGAAATTCTTTTTTTTTTTTTTTTGTCTTTTTGAGACAGGGTCTTGCTATGCAGTTCAGGTTGGCCTTGAGCTCACTTTGTAGCCCAGGCTGGTCTCGAACTCACAATGATCCTCCTGCCTCAGCCTCCTGAGTACTGAAATTACAGGTGTGCACCACTATACCTGGCTAAAAACATTCTTAAGGAAAAAAAAAAAAAGTAGGGCAGGCTGAGAAAGCAGATGGGGCAGAGCACTTGCCCAGCACACAATAAGGCCCTGGAAGTGGTAGAGGCAGATTAAATAATATTTTTTTCCTTTTATCTTTCTGCATTTCCTAAATTCTTTACAGCAAAGTACTTACTACTTATGACACTGAACAACTCCTGCCCCCCATTAAGTTGCCCAGGGTGGCCTCAAACTTGTGATTCTCCTGCCTCAGCCTCCTACGCAGTTAGAAATAGTGTATAACCATATGGCAACACATGCAGCTTAAAAGTTAAACAAAAAAAGGTTACTGTAGGTTTCAATGCCCAAATACTGAAACCTCTTTAGTAAAGAATAAACTCAAATAAATGTAAGAGCAAGTGGACGCTGTTGTAAACTCTCCAGGTCAAAGCATTCCCACTTGCCAAGTTGACAGTCTGCCCTGCCTTGTACTTTGCCCCACTCTTCTCCCTGACAAAACAGGCTTTTGTCTAAAGTCACCAGATGTCTCAGCATTAGTTAGCCAAGCGCCAGAGGCTCAGTGCCCAGATGCCACAGCTGGAGCTTGGTACTCCAATGCAGGGATTAAGAAACCCTCCCCAGCCCACAACTTTATTGAGCAAACTTCAGTAGCTGCCAAGGCCAGTGAGGAATGAGGAACAGGGGTCCTAAGCATAGTTACCCTCCTTCCCACACCCACGTTCCCACTTCCCTTTTTCCTCAAAGCTGACTGTGCTGCCAGCTCTGGGTCTCACTGGGGTCCTTGGCACAGCTACCATGGCTGCCTATATGCTTTAAAAAACCAACCCGACAATGATGGAATTTAGTAAACCTTAAAGCACTCCCAAATAAATGGAAGGTTTCTTGGTTGGCGTATTTTCATAGAGATTATAAGTCTTGATTCTATTTAGTTAAACCTCTTCTGGCTTTAGTCTTGACCAGAATACTAATAAGTTATTCTAGCAGAGCTGTAAAACAGTCACTGTCCAACCATTTCCTGTACCATGAAATGTTAATACTAAGGGAAGGAGGGGAAGAAAAAAATAAAACAAGAAAAGGAAGAAGAAAAAAAAAAACGCAAAGCCCAAACCTTTCTCTCGGGGAAATCCCCACCCTCCAGAGATCAGGCCCAAACTCTCTACGCATTTCCAGCCGCACAACACAAGCCAAGCACAACTCTTCCGCTTACAGAGCCTTCCACACACTCCTCTCTTCAGCCAACTCTGGAGCCATTATGCGAGACTTCACGGGCACATGCCAACTCTTGTTTATGAGCTGGTTACCTCCTCAAAGGCTGCCTGGCCCAAGGCCTGCCTTTCTTTACAGGCTCTTTCAAGCTTCCCAACAGCACCTTTTCTCGGATTCCTCTCAAGACACCTCACCTACTGCCTTCAGCTTGGCCCCTATACAGGAACTTCTCTGGGGACTACACTGTCAGAGCAGCCAGCATCATCTAATATTGAAGGACTTTCTGCCGGCCAAAGGAAAGATAAATAAGACTGTAAAGGTAACAGCAAGTCCCTTCAGAAGTAACTTCAGCAGTCATCTGTAAAGGAGCCCTAAGAACTGAAAGGACTGACAGAGGTGATTCTCTGCTCTGCAGTCACATAGCAGAGAAGCTGGAAGGGAGGACAGTGTTTTGCTGATAATTCAACTCTGCCTTATGCCCAGATCTTATTTTGAAATCTTATAAGAGAAACTTTCCTAGGTTGAATTTCATACTGACTAGAAGTTGGAAAAAAACATTTCAAAGTTAGATTCTCAGGTTATTTTTTGCTACCTTTCCATACTACCCCGGGCTCCTCTTTCCCCTTAATTCCACCTTACTTCATAGGGATTTCGTAGTTAGACATAGAAACAGATTAGAGAAAATGATTTCCTACTGCCTTTAATGTTTTCCTTCTACAAAAAAATAGTGTTTACAACAGAAAACTGCACACATTGCATACATAGAACCCTGGGTTTATGTGTTCATAAACTGAACACATCCATGTAAATAGCATCTATGTCAAGCAGCAGAGTATTTCAGCAAACTTTCTCAGAAATTTTGCCCTCCAGGAGACTCGGCAATGTGTGGAGCATTTCTGGTTGCCTCAACTAGGAGCAAGGTGATGCTGCTGGCATTTAGTGGATAAAGAGGTACTGCTAACCATCTCATAACACACAAAACTGCTCCCACAACAAAGAATCATCCAGCTCCAAACATTCATAGTGCTATTATGGAACTACTCTGGATTACAATAAAGCAGAAATCCACTGTCCTTCTCCAGAAAGGGCTTTCACCACTAAAATGCAGGGCTCCTTTGTTCTGGCACAACAGCCACTGTTACACGAAGAGGTGGAACAAAGCATACATGATCACAGATGAAACTCACCGGCCTGGAAAAGCAATCAAGGCTATGAAGAGAAAGGAAGACAGAAGGAACATCTGTTGCTGGCCTGACTAGCAGACCATTATCCACCATGCATCCATGGTGAACTTTTAGTTCTTTCAATCCATATGACCTCTACAAAAAGTGAGATAAGTAATTTGCACACTAATCCTACATCTATTAAGCAGCAGTGCTGAGATTCAAATGCAGGTCTTATTCAAATGCCTATGCTTTCATTTTAATACTATGGAAGCTGAGTGCCGCGGAAGCCAGGCAGAGAAAACATGGAATAATATGGAAAGCAGTTGAAGTAAAAAGCACAGATCATTCATTGTTCACAAGTCACATGGGAAAAGCTTCTTCCTTAAAACATATCTCAATACAGTACACCAGTATCTACAAAATTAAACAAGCCTATAAAGCCCTTGCAGCAGGCTTGGGTAGACATCTGTCTCCAGCTGTGAGTTTTGTGTGTCCTCCACTACACAGACAAGTACAGCCTAATTAGCCACCTCAGTAGGCCACCTCTGTGGCACTCCTCAGTGAGGTATCCTGACTCCCCACGTCAATACAGACACAGTCTTCCCGGGGCAACTCACTCATGTGCACGGCATCAGTGACCACTTACATGTTCATATGATAACTCTTAAATCTTGTTGCAGTTTGCTTTCACAAAATATACATCGTAAGAATACTCCTACTTGGGTGTCCATCAGTTACCTCCTCCAAATTAATTACTGTACTACATTCATCTCTCAGATACTTAAACTTCTTTGTATTTTCACTGGTCCCTCCTTTCCTTCCCACAGTGGCTCACTTTCTAATTATAAGTCCTAAGCACCCTGTAACTTCTGCATCTTTTAATTTTAATAGTGTATAATTACATATATGCATGTGATTATTTGACTCCATTCTGACTCCCCCTGCTAGACTGTTTGCTCCAAGGAAGATGGGCCCAAATCTGTTTTACCCACCACTGCATCTTTAATGGGTATACCACAGGGGCACCTCAAATACACCTGGAGTTAATTCACTGTCTTTCCCTCTAAACTTGCCCTGGTTGCCAGGGTTCTTTCTGTAAATGTCCAACAAAGTAGAGTGTAATCTACTCTACAAAGTAGAGTGTCCCACGAATACTCAGCTCACTCCCAAAACTCAGACATGACTCCTGATCTCTCCTTCTCCTTGACTGTCATCCCAATGATATTACCAAGATCCTATCAGCTGAACTTAAACTCTCTCAGATACACCCACTTTGCCCTCTTCCTGTCGCTACAATTCTAGTTCAAGTGCTCATCAATCATTCATTCATTTACTTACTTGAGACAGAGTCTAGCTATGCAGTTCAGGCTGGCCTTGAGCTCACTATAAAGCCCAGGCTGGCTTTGAACTTGTAGTGATCCTCCTTTCTCACCTCCTGAGTGCTGGGATTACAGGTGTGTGTGCCACCACGCCCAGCATGCATGTCCATCAATCTTGATGGGCCTATTCTAACAGCTTCTTACTTCCCTCTAAGCTTGCTCACCAATTTCCTCTCATCAGGTTATTTTTTTTTTGAAACTCAAAATTGACCACTTTAAGTTACTAAAAAGTCTAACAACAGTGTGTGTGTGTGTTATTGAATCCAGCTCCATTGCCCTGAACTATAACTCCAGCCTTTTTTAAAAATTTTATTTTGGGGTTGGGGATATAGCTTAGTGGCGCAGTGCTTGCCTGGCAAGTGCAAGGCCCTGAGTTTGATTTCTGGTACCAAGAAAGAAAATAGTAAAAAAAAATTTTTTTTTTAATTTTGAGATATGATTTTACCAAGTCACTACATTTCCCAGGCTGGGCTTGAACTTGTATCCTGTCTCCCAGAGTATTAGGGATACATGGATTCGCCACCATGCACGGCTACAACAGTAGTTTCCCACAGATGTTAAGATGAAGTCTAAACTGTAATGAAGCTCTTTTTTTTTTTTTTTTTGTCTTTTTGAGACAGGGTCTCTCTGTGCAGTGCAGACTGGCCTTGAGCTCACTTTGTAGCCCAGGCTAGTCTCAAACTCCAACAATCCTCCTGCCTCAGCTTCCTGAGTGCTGGGATTACAGGCGTGCGCCACCACACCTGGCTGTGAACGAAGCTCTTTACCATCTGACCCTTAGTATTCCAGCCTCATCTCTTACCATTCTATTCTTCATCCTCCAGTCACGGGTTACTCCTTTCAGTTCTTCTCATGCCCAAGATGAGTTTTATCACCAAGTTTTTGATATGATAATCTTGCTACCTGAAATAAGTCATCTTTTTTGACAGAGTAGTTCAGACTGGCTGTGAACTCACTATGTAACCCAGGCTGGCCTCAAACTCACAGGAATCCTTCTGCCTCAACTTCCCAGATGCTGGGATTACAGGCAGGCATCACCACACCTAGCTGAAACAAGTCTTCTGTCCTCTCTGCATTTACTCCTGCTTGTCCCTAAATTTCTCATTAACCATCAACAGAAGTTAAAGATCTTTCTCATCTGTTTGAAGAGATCTTCCCTGATCCTACTCTACTCTATAACTAGAAACCCTTATGCACACTGTATACGCACAGTACCCTACACTATTATAACTCATCAGACTTTGTTGTAACAGGCCATTCATCTGGATCCTCCATTGGAATATAAAACCGACAGATCAGAGGCCATGGCTATCTTCTTCAATGGTTTATCTTAGGTGCCAATACAGTGCATAACACATGATAATTATTTGCTGGATGAACTAAATCAATGTCCACACATTTCCATAGCTTTGTTAGGATAGCTCTCCAGCCAATAAATCAAGAAAAAACAATAATTTAGTTATAAAGCATCCCAAGTAGGATTTGTTGGATCACAGGGAATGTTAAACTCAGCTAATACTATTGTTAAAGCAAGAAGTTTAAAACTCCTACCTAAATATGGCTGAATTAAGTACAGCCAGAATAAAATTTATTAAAAAAAAAAAAAAGGTTTCCGGAGAGGAGATGTAGAAAGGGACTGCGGGGACCTGATGTAAATCTTTGACCAAGATCTTACAGACAAATGATAAAATTAGACATTATTTAGTAATCTGTGTGATGCAATTTGGAAATACAGAAACACATAAGCAGGACAAATGCAATTATAGCGAGCCATATCTAAGAGAAGATCACTATGAGATTACTTCTTAAAAGAGTATTTTTACTGTGGTACCCAGTGACTAGTACCATGGTGAAATTTAAGTTTCCTTTTAAAAGCCTGGCTTTTAGGAGCTGGGGATATAGCTCAGTTGTACAGTGCCTGCCTGGCAAGCACGAGGTCCTGAGTTCGATTCTTAGTACCCACCAAAAAAAAAAGTAGGGCTTCTTGAGAGGCAGCTCTAGTCAAAGACATCTCTTGCAATCACATCTGAACTATCCTACTCTTGAATTCTATAAAAATCATCCCTGGTAGGTGATAAATCAGTCATCTGCTATTTTTCTGACTAACAGAAAAGCGGCAGGTGGTAAGAAAAGTATGAAGACTTGTTAGTTGTTAAAAATAAAAACAGAAGGCCGGGGATATAGCTCAGCGGCACAGCACCTGCCTAGCAAGTGGGAGGTCATGAATTCAATTCCCATTACCAAAAATAAATAAAAATAAAAACAGACCACCACAATTTATATTTAACCACTCATTCCTCACCATCACAAAGCCCAACTCTAAGACTTTTACACTTCCTTCCAAGTACCTCTCAAGCTGCTCCCAGACACAGTTCCAGCAACTTTCACGAGAACTAAAGCTCTATGTAAGGAATTAAAGTGGAATTTGCATGGCTCTTTTTTTTCCTGCTTTTGGATTATTAGGTATGAAATAGGAAGGAGGATGGAATGTGGCTAGGGAATAGAGCAACAGAGAAATTTGAAAATGTAGTCAGCATGAAAATGTCTCTGGCTACTGTTTTCCCATTATCTTTCCCTGTTCTGCTCTGTCCTGGTATCACCTCAGGTCACGAACTGAACACAGCTAGAGGGAGCCCTACCTTCCCTCCTGGACGGCTTGTCTGCTGTGATATGGAGACAGCCACCTGCTTCAACGTGAGGGGGTGATTAAAGGGTTCGGAGGTGACATTTTAAGCTGTTAAGTCTCCTCTACTCAACTCTTCTCCCTGTTTGGAAGCTCCATTTCATAAAGGCAGAGGGGCAAATGCCAAGAGAGCTTTTAAATCATATGCTTATAATTTCCATTTCTGGGACTCTGCCTTGGCCAAACTCCTTCCCCGGGAGAGGCACGCTGTTCCTTTCCCTCAGTGATGCTGTAGTGGCCTATCCCCCAGGTCATTTTTATTCAGCTCTTCCAACATGAAATCTACAGTCTCTAGTTCTACAGGGCAATTGCAATATCTGCCCCAAAGCTGCCACTAACACATAAAGTATAATGCGGGCACCAAACTTCATATAAAGCATGCCATTCGTAGCAGTGTTATTTCTAAGCAGTACATAACGGCAATTTTGAACTCTGGCTAAAACCTCATTGTCAAAAGTAGTACAGTGGTTTTCTTGACAGTGCTGTGCTCAGAATATTAATGAATGCTAAAGGTAGAACATTAAAAAATGACTGTTTTTTCCTGGTTAGCTACTTACAATTGAGGAGGCGGAAGGCGCCCTTCCTAAATCTGTGCAACTAAAATAATCTCATCTGTTTAAGGCAGGGCAAACAACTATAAAAATCAGGAATACAAAACAAAATCACAAAACAATTTTTTTTAAAAAGCATAGTTTAGATTCTACTGAAAGTCAGAAAAGTAGCCAGGTGCGGTGGCACACATCTGTGATCCCAGCACTCAGGAGGCTGAGGCAGGAGGACTGCCACAAGTTCAAGGCCAGTCTGGGCTATATAGTTAGTTCAGGGGCAGCCTGAACTATATGGTAAGACCCGGTCTCAAAAAACAGACAAACAAACAAGGCCAGAAAAGCTTAGAAAGTGCAGAGCACCTCATAAGAGCCGCCAAAATCACTGGGCCTACAAACGAGAGACTTCATTTAGGAATCTTTACATTGGTGGAAGAGCTCGGTTGTTCCTTCTGCTTGCTGTACAAAAATCAGCACTTACAAATGGTCTGATTTCTTCGGCAGTGGGGGTGAACCTACAGCATTTGTGCAATGGTGGGCACACAGCACCCTCTGTCAGCGCACTAGCCAAATCGCCCCAGCAGCTGAGCATTGGGTAATAGCTATTTTTTTCTAAACTAAAACCTCAGTACTCAGGTTTAATTGTAGTGTTGCTACCTGCTGGTAAATAAATAGGTTTGGGGTTGCAGTTTGAGTACTCTGTCTCTAAAAGGTTCATTATCACTAGACTAAGGTAACAGAGAAAGAATTCACAGATAGTATGGAGAACAGGAAGGCTGGAATTAAAAAGTAAATATTGTACAAGAATAATCATTATAATTTGCTATTCTCTATTCATTGACCTGGACAGGAGATAATCTGGATTCTGAGATTTCTTCTGTCATAAAACATGTTTGGCTGGACATGGTGGTGCATGACTGCAAACCCAGTGTTCAGAAAGTTGAGGTAGGAGGATTGCTGTGAGTTCCAGGCCACCCTGGCCTACACACTGAGTTCAAGGCCAGCCTGGACTACTCAGCGAGACCCTGTCTCAAAAAGCCAAAAGAACAAACTCAACCCAAAACAAATCAAAACAAAAAAATCCAAAAACATCTTTGTGCACGTAACAGACTACTGGATGTACCCGTCTGCCATCATAAAATCAATTCTATGTAGCCGGCAAAAAACCAACAGTGATGACAACAATGGCAATTCGAATGGCTCCGGGCTCCCAGCTGCCCCAGTCACTAAGCCCCTGCTCTGGAGGGGGCCAGAGGTGGGGGAGGCTGAAACAGTCTGTTGAGTTAATCTGGTTTCTAGCCCCACACACCTCTTAAAGCATAAGCATTCTGATAGGCTCTGAATCAACTCTAGGATTTACAAATACGTATTTTTCAGGATTGCCTTCTTGAATACAAGCCAACTTTTACACAAGAACCTTAACTGGTTTGTTTTCAATGCTGGAGGAAAAATTGTCACACTGAATTTTGGGAGCTGGTATGTCAATCTTTACCATGGTATCATCCCAAGTAATCGGAAGGGTACTTCCTGAGTGCCTCACTCTCTGTAAGAGATAGGAAGGGGCAGGATAGATACCTGAGAGAAACAAAAAGGAATGTGTTTCTCAGGCTCTTTCTGAAATTGTGATAAGCAGTCAGCCTGTCTGAGTTCAAATCATTGGCTCCTTAGTCCAAGCACATATGTATAAGCAAAATGAAAAATACCTTATGGAATATTTTATTTAAAACAGACACTCTACCAGATGTTTAGGAACCTGCATAGTGACTGAATTAAGATCTACTCTAAATTGGGCATGATGGCACACGCCCGTAATTCCAGCACTCCAAAAGGCTGAGGCAGAATGATCCTAAGTTGAAGCCCAACCTAGGTAACTTAGTGACTTAGCAAGACCTTATCCAAAACAAAAAACAAAAAAGGCTGTAGATACAGCGTGGTGCAAAGCTGGGTACTATTAAAAAAAAATCTAGTCTAGTTTAATATAGCGTATACAGACATGTAGTCTTTTTTTTTTCTTTTTCTTTCTTTCCTTTTTTTTGGGTATTTGAGACAGGGTCTCACTATGTAGTTCAGGCTGACCTTGATCTTACTATGCAATCCAGGCTGGTTTTGGACTTACAGTGATCCTCCTACCTCAGCCTCCCAAGTAATTGCTGGGATTATAGACATATACCACCATGCCTGGCTCGATGTGTAGTCATTTCATATGGTGACTTCCCCACTATATATGCCATTTTTTTTGTCCTACTGATGGTATATGCATCTCAGATACTCCATAAACCATACAAAGATATATCTAAAATATAGATTAAACTGGGAATGGTGGCACCAGCACCCAGGAGGCTAAGGCAGGAGAATCACCATGAACTGGAGGCCACCCTGGCTACACAGTGAGTTCAAGCCAGCCTGAACTACACAGTGAGACTGTTTGAAAAAAACGAAAACCTAAATAAATATAGGTTAATATAAATTCTGAAAGTACAAACAATACATATACTAGTACTAAAAACCATATTTTAAAATTGTAAGAATAATTTCTAATCAAAATATGTCATTCCAATATATCCTTTTGTTTGTTTTGGTTTTCAAGTAATGGGGATTCAACCCAGGCCCTCTGAACTGAGTTATTTCCTGACTTGCTTTTCTCAAAAATTTTTTGTTTCCTGAGACAGATCTCAATAAGTCACTGAATTGTCCAGGCTGGCCTTGAACTTGTGATCTTCCTCTCAGAGTGCTGGAACTGTAGGAGTGTGCCACCATGGCTGGTTCCACAATGTTTTAAAGTAAATTCACTATATACTTAAGTATGTCTTCACCTTTGATAACAATTAGCGTAATTATTCTTAAATTTGAGACTTAAAATCTCAACAAGGAACACTTTATGCCTCAAATATTTTATTTATCTTTTTGACCTCAAAGAGATTGGGTTTATTAGAAGCAACAAATTAGTTGAGCATGGTGGTAACATGCCTGTAATACCAGTATTTTGGGAGGCTGAGGCAGCAGAGTCCCATGTTTCAGCCTAGTTTGAGCATCTTACTGACTTAGGGAGATTCTGTCTCAAAATAAAAAAAACAGAAAAAGGCCTGGGAATGTAGTTTACTCTGAAAGTCCTGGATTCAATTCCCAGTACACAAAAAACACAAATAACAACAACAAAGAACTAAAAGATAAGGGCTTTTTACTTGTTCTGTGCAGTAATGTTTTATCTTCCTAAAAGAGCATGCTTGGTTTTTTGGGGTTTTTTTTTTGTTTTTTTGAGACAGGGTCTCACTATGCAGTTCAGACTGGCCTTGAGCTCACTTTGTAGCCCAGGCTGGTCTTGAACTCCCAACAATCCTCCTGCCTCAGCCTCCCAAGTGCTGGGATTACAGGCGTGCAGTACCACACCTGGCTTGAGCATGTTTAATTTGAATGTGTCTAGAAGTAGATTCAGGAATAAGATCGTTTATACACAGCAGCACTATTTTATTTTGGAATGTCCCAATTTTCCAGAAAATAAGGAATACTTTGTCCAATATAGCACAGAAATACATTCACATACCAATGGGGGGGCTACTTTTGGATTAGTAATAAATTGTCATTATCCAAATCCCTACTAATTTCCACACGGGAAAAAAACCCACAACTTACCTACATATGATAAATATATGTAGACATATGACAAATATATGTAGTCATACGAATTTTTCTCACATTTGTCTAAAATTTTTTTGAATCAGTAGTTGAGAATTCAATAATGAATGCTGATACGGGTGGTATACTTTACAGATCTATAACTGTCAGAAAATTCAGTAGTTAATTCTACACTTAGGGGGAAATTGAACAGCTAGGTTCCTGACTGTTAATCCTACATAACTGACCCCCACATAAGCATCCAAAGTTGGAGGAGAATCTTGAGCACGCTATGCTAAGTAAGACGGCTGAGAACCACATGACATGAGCAGGGCAGGGAATCTGCAAATGGCAAAAAGACAACTTCCACAGTCTGTTGGTCAAGGATTCCCAAAGGCAGTGCGTATAGTGAAGCCACAAGGCTAGTGGTTTTCAATCAAGAACATTAAAAGCCTCTAGCAATTTAAACAGTACCATGCTTGGCTCCATAGATTTTATTTCACCAGGGCATTTGTACTTTGTAAAAGGCTCTAGAAGTGATTCTGGTATGTGCCCTCAGCCGACAAGTCTCAATACCAAGAGACTCTGTAGCCTGAACGTTAATTTCTCTAACCTTAGGCTACTCTGGTTGGTGCACCTAACACTTTCTGTACCTTTCACTACAGTTTGATTCACTACAGTGTTAACTATCTCTCAGTAAACATCAACTTTGCTCTTGGGGAGCCAGGTACCAATTAAGGAAAAGCATTTTAAAATGAAAAGAACCCATTCCAAGACAAAAACAGAGGTGCTGGGGAGACAGCTCAGCGGCACAAGCACCTGCCTGGCAAGCGCAGGGTCCTGAGTTTGAGTCCTGGTACAAAAAAACAAAAACAAAAACAAAGAGCCCAAGAAAGAAAGTAGTATTTATCACTAGGGCTAAAACCCAGTGGTCTTAAATTTTTAAAAAAGTTATAATTTACTTTTTCAGAGACAATCAAATTGTATTCTCTTGATGGACAACAAACATTTCAAGTTAAAAACCTCCTCTAATTTTTTTGAGACAGGGTTTCACTATGCAGTTGAGGCTGGCCTTGAACTTGCAGTGATCCTCCTGACTCAGCCTCACAAGTGCTGGATTATAGGCATGCCCCACCATGCCTGGCTCCTCTAAAATTTTTTTTTTGCTACCAGGAATTGAACTAGGACCTTGTGCTTGCTAGGCAGGTGCTTGTGCCCCTGAGTTATATCCCTGGCCCTCTAAAAATTTTTAAACTACCTTTTTTTCTTTCTTTCTTGCAGCTAGTGACATGTTTGTAAAAGAGAAGTTCCTCAAGCCTCGTTCTCCTGACTATTTGGGCTGCCAGCGCTAATTCTCAAAAGGCTCAAGTCTATACTTTATGAGAATTAGTAAGGAAAGAAAAAAATATCTTTCTAAACTAAAATAATTGTGTTACTCTATTTCAGACCTTAGGAAAATAATGTAGGAATTGGTGAAATACCAAAGAAACAAACTTTTCACAAGTTTTAAATTCTAATTATTAACACATTAACTGCACAAAACAAGAAACTGATTTTACTAGCCAACGGTAGAGCTGTGGCTCTTGAACCTGAGACCAGCCTCCGTCACAAGAAGTCCGACAAACACTTCTAACGCAATCAATTGATAAACCCCAAACCTCAATGGCTCTAAATGTTCTCAATCACTGTCTCCCTCTAGCCTGCCTGGAAATCAGTAGGAAATAAAATACTATCTCTCATAAATTCCTTTTCCCCAAAGACTTCAGGGAATAAACTTCAAAGTCTTTAAGGACAGTTTTTCTCCTTAAATTCACAATGACCTTACACTTCAACAGTTAAAAATAGTAACACCAGTAATAACTAACTTTCCTTTTAAAAATATTTTTTGGGTACAAGAACTCACTGTGTTGCTCAAACTGGCCTCAAACTTCTAGGCTCAAAATATCTTCCTGCTTTCAAGTAGCTGGGACCATAACCATATTTTTTTAAAAACAGTACTGGGGAATGAACACAGGGCCTTTGCACTAAACTATATCTCCAGTTTTTTTGTTTTTTAAAATTTTGAGATAGAGTCTTGCTAAGTTTTTGAGTAGTCTGGGCTTAGCTCAAGCTTGCAATTCTCCTGCCTCTGCCTCTCAGAATGCTGGGATGATAGGCATGCACCACCCCCAACAAGCTAACAATTTTTGAGCACTTACAGTATGAAAACACTGTGCTAAATACTTAACCTTCTTTATCTCATTTAATTCTCACAATAACCACACAAAGTTAATAGTAGTACTTCCACATTACAGGGGAGAAAGGTGGAGTTTAGAAAGGTAAATGATTTGAATGTATCTTCTGCCAAGAGTCCCAAACCTCAGATATTCCTTCCAATTTTAGGTAATTTGCTGTCAATTTGCTCACAAAAATAAAAAGATACATCTGAACAGCAAAGAAAAAAAACCACCCTGCTGTCCAGGGTTATTTGTTACCCTTTTACATTTTTGGAAATTTTCCTTTTCAGTTTGTGGTGGGTACAGTGGGGACTGAAGCCAGGGCTTTTGCACTGAGCTACATTTCTAGCTCTTTCTGTTTTTTATTTTGTTACAAGGTCTTGGTAAATCATTAAATGGCCCAGGCTGGCTTGAACCTGAGACCCTCCTGACAGCCTCCCCGAGTCCAGGTGTACACCTCAACATCTGGCTTCATTTTGATTTCTGAGATAGAAAGGTGGTGTGGCCAGGTGTGGTGGCGCACGCCTGTAATCCCAGCACTCGGGAGGGTGAGGCAGGAGGATCCTTACGCGTTTGAGGCTGCCTGGGCTACAAAGTGAGCTCAAGCCCAGCCTGAACTGCATAGTGAGATCCTGTCTCAAAAAGACAAA